>JAQGAK010000289.1:0-100960 GCA_034696945.1 Lipothrix lubbocki
AGTTAACACCGACACCATTTAGTTAAACAGCTCCTTAGGTTATACATACATTCATACATATACCTCTAGTTCTAGGTGGGTTGTTAAATCGCAGAACGTCAAAAAATTTATTGATAATTTTTTGTGATGTACCCAAAAAATGGACAGCTTGAGCTTATGCTTTCTAAAAAGAAAAGTTTCTAATACTAATATTACTGTGGGTGTAAATTCGTAGTGTTTGCAGAGATGCAGATCTCTGCGGAAGAGAATTACAGATATATCTGTACTTATTATTCATTGACATTGACTCTTATTGTTTTGTGTTACACATATATATTGTCTCAGGAGTATTTCCATTATAATGCTTGTGGCTTGTCTATGCTCCATGTCTGTATAAAAAATGAAAAGTAATTATATTATAAGAGAATGATGCATTAAAAATTTTCTAACATGAATTTTATGCTATATGTAGTTCATGCTCACTAGGTGGCACTATAATTGAGCGACATCTATGTGCACACACATGCAATATTTATTCTGTGTAATGGTCTATTTATTATATTAGAAATTTACTATGTTTGCGGTTTAGAACAGTGAGTGATTTTATATCAATTGGGTGAACAAGCAGTTTTCATATAGGGCTGACAGGATTACAATTATTTTTCATAATTAGTCGCAGTGTTTGCAGCGGTGGAAGCTCCCTGAAAGAGAGTTAAACTGTTATTATTCATATGGACTCTTATTGTTTTATATTGTTAAAAAAAATTCTCAGGAGAATCTCCATTATAAACTTGTTTATGCTAAATGTCAGTCTAAAACACAAATGAAAAATAATTATTTATCAGGAAATTATACGCTAACAACTAATCTAACATTAATTTTACGTTATACAAGTAGTTAATGCTCACCAGGCGGCACCATAATTTCGAGCGAATAAGCGCCATCTATGTGCACGTGCAATGTTTAATCTTTGTAAATAGTCTATTTACATTGGAAATTTACTCCGTTTGCGGCTTACAATTATAGAACAGTGAATGTGAATGCTTTTTATATCAATGGGGTGAACAAAAACTTTTCAGGAAGGACTGTAAACATTACAAATGTTTTCAAAATTAGCAAAAAATGTAAAAAGGATTTAAATAACACTAAGCCTAAAGATCTTCTTGGGGCCTCTAGAATATTGTTTGCGACCCGGCATTATTTTCATTATTATTAAATTATTAATTATTTAATAAATTACATGTTTAAAATAGTTATGAAATTAATTTAATTATTATTAAAATTATCACAACTGCAAAAAATGTGCAATATAGAAATCTATGTATACTGGCACTAAAACCTGCGCAACACATCTTTCCCGTTCTCATCCGCGAAATTCAAATGTAGAATTCAGACTCATAGCCTGATGCCTGATTGCCTTAATTTATTTGCAGAGATGAATGAACAATTGACGGACGAGTAAAACATTTTACAATACAAAATACAAGTAGTAATCCTTCCTTTACAAATCCAAGGAAAGTCATCTCGTTGTCAATTTTGGTTCGTCGGCTTTTAAAAAAGCTGCCATTAACCTTTGGTTGGGAGTTTGGGATTATAATTAATCAACATTTTAATAATACATTTGTAAAATATCAGTGAAACCCGAAAGTCATTATCGTAATTATTGCATATATGCGAATCTATAAAAATCTTATGTTCTTGGATCTTGATCTTGGCTGGAATTCTATTAATATTGTAGTTTTTCCTTTGCAACATCGTGTGTCCCATGTATTTCTGCTATCCATACGTGTGTTTACGATAAATGAGAATATTGGTGTCTTTGAGCTTTAAAATTGTGAAAATAAGTTGCAATAGCTAGGATTATTTTGATAGGAGAGCTTTAAAAATATAAAAATTGTAGTAATTTTATTAAACGAACGATGGAAATTAGGTAATTATTATTAGTGTTTTTCAGTCATATCTACATCACTTATTAATCACTAAAAGTTGCTGATAAATTTGTTAGTTGTGCAATTTACGGTGCCTCTTATTACATGAATAATCACATCGAAAAATAATAGTCATGTCTAATACAAACTCAGAAGAATTAGTAGAGAGTATTACATTGTATAAACCTAGGCCGTTATTATTTCATGGGTATGTAGGACCATTTATAGTATTACATGCAATATGGGCAATCATTTGGGGTGTATGGCTGGGCCAAGAAAATTATTATGAAGCCGGTCTAATTGGTGTGGCCATCGTAACAATTATCCAAACCTTGGTGTATCTATTCTGCCACTGGTCTGTGCATATTAGCTCCGTGTTGACGTGTAGTCAGGTAAGAATTATGTGGAATGTTTACAAATAATAGATACCTAATGGGAACTTAATTTCAGAATATGCTAATGATACACAACTTATATTTGTTTCTATGTGAAAAAGGAACCCGATCCCCTGCGTGCCAGTTTGGCCAAAGTCGTCCCGACACCTACCAATGGATCTCCAGAAATAGTTAAATTACATAAAGTTAAAGTAAGTAAACTTCCCTGACTCTGTTGTAACTTTATGGTCAAAGTTCTCATGACGCCTGTGAAGCTAAAGAGTAAGTACTTTACTGTTTTATGATTGTAGGATGGAGACGGCAATCCTCGAATGTGGATAGTGTTTCAAGAATCTAAGTATGAATGGGACTCGGAAACATCATCCTTTCAGCCGTTGGAATTCCCTGTGCTGCATTTTCTAAAAACTTACCTGAATCATAAGGGTTATCAAGATGATCAGGAAGCAATGCAAGCGAGTAGGAAATTTGGACTCAACAAGTAAGACACACATTTGTAAAAGCTGCAAAATAGTTATTTTATTGGGTTTAGTTTTATTAAAAGAGATGTTTCATTATATAATTAAATATAAATGAGCAATTACTTATATTAATATATTTTTGATAAAAATCAATTTTTAGGACGACAATGCGCATCCCAACTTTCAAGGAACTTTTCACCGAACGTGCAACTGCGCCGTTCTTCGTATTTCAAGTAATAATGCTTATGATATTTATTAGTGATTAGCGTCATCAATAAATTGTTGCACAAGTTCTGGGACTTGTTTGTTGGAAAAGTAAACTTGCGTGTCGGTTGTATAGGTATTCTGTGTCCTTCTCTGGTGCCTTGATGAGTATTGGATGTATTCCGTCTTCACCCTCTTTATGCTAGTTGTTTTCGAGTGCACATTAGTCCAGCAACAACTGCGAAACATGTCGGAGATTCGAAATATGGGGAATAAGGCCTACAATATCCAGGTATACAGAAATCGGAAATGGAGGCCAATATCTACGGACGAGTTACTTCCCGGTGATATTGTATCTGTTGGTCGGACCCACGCAGAAGATCTCATTCCCTGTGATTTGTTGTTACTACGGGGACCTTGCATTGTCGACGAAAGTATGCTAACAGGAGAGTCAATACCTCAAATGAAAGAGCCTATAGAATCGGAATATGAGAGTGGAAGTGGACCAGATCGTCCGTTGGACACAGACACTGATGCAAAGCTTCGCATTCTCTTCGGGGGAACACGATTAGTTCAGCACACTCCTCCTAGCAAATCATCCACAGCACTTAGAGCGCCTGATAATGGTTGCGTTTGCTACGTACTCCGAACCGGATTTTCTACTTCTCAAGGAAAACTGTTGAGAACTATTTTATATGGAGTAAAAAGAATCACGGCAAACAATTTAGAAACATTTGCATTTATATTGTTCTTGCTCATCTTTGCGGTTGCCGCCGCTGCCTACGTTTGGATGAAAGGTAACACATTCATTTACTTCTTTTCCTAAAGCTTTTTTTGTATCGGGTGCGAAATACTCGTATGATTAATTTGTTTTGCCTCACGATTTGCAGGGATCGAAGATCCTGAAAGGAACAGGTACAAACTGTTTTTAGAGTGTACTCTCATATTAACATCTGTCATCCCTCCGGAGTTGCCCATCGAACTGTCCCTTGCCGTAAACTCGTCTGTACTATCTTTGTCCAAACTGGGGGTATATTGTACTGAGCCCTTTAGAATTCCCTTCGCTGGTAAAACTGAAATTTGCTGTTTTGACAAAACGGGAACGCTTACCTCCGACAATTTGGTTATTGAAGGTGTCGTCATGGGAAAAGGTCCGATATTTGTTATACTAGTAGTTACATATAGATACACTATAGGATTTAATAGTAACTGGTTCTCCGTAGTCTAACCTGCGGGTACTTACATTATAATGTTTTTGTGAATTCGAAGGAGGCAAACCTGAGCCATTATCCAGTCTACCTGTGGAAGTTATTCAAGTTCTTGGATCTTGTCATTCATTGGTGACTTTGGACGATGGAACAGTGGTTGGCGATCCTTTAGAAAAAGCATCGTTGAAATGGATCGACTGGGACTTAAACAAGGATGTTGTGGTTCCAAAAAAGCAGAATAACCCAAACCTCCGTGGCATTAAAATCTTCCATCGGTATCATTTCAGCTCAGCTCTAAAGCGTATGTCTGTTATTGCCGGCTATAGTGAAGGTATCCAAACAGAATATTTTGCAGCTGTGAAAGGAGCTCCAGAGGTTGTGCGATCCATGGTAAGCTAATTTACCGAGCCAGAACCTTGAAAAAATAAACCAATGTGCTAAAACGTTCGTTCTTTATTTATCTTTCCAGTTTGCTGATCTCCCAGAGGATTATGATAAGACTTTTCTAGCGTACACTTGTCGGGGAGCACGTGTTCTTGCACTTGGTATGAAGCGTTTGGGACGTTTGAGTCATCAAGAAGTACGGGAATTAAGTCGGGATGAAATCGAGTCAGAGCTTACCTTTAAAGGATTCATTGTTGTATCGTGCCCGTTGAAACCGGATTCGAAACCAGTGCTCAAGGAAATCATGAATTCATCTCACAAAGTTCGTAAACAAACATTTTTGTAGTTTGTCATATCTATTTATTGTGGAGAATTATTATCTTTATTAAAACGCAGGCAATTATGATCACTGGAGACAATCCTCTGACAGCTTGTCATGTTGCCAAACAATTAAATATGACTACTCGGGGAACAACATTAATTTTGAATCCGGACACTTTATCGTGGGAATCGATCATGGGCGATGTCAAACTTACTTTTGGAGAGGATTCGGTGGAGTAAGCATATTCAAATCCTTATTCAGTCAATTTCCAGTCTCTATATGAAAATCATCAAACAATATATTTTCTACCTCCTATAAAAACATATATTTTTTATTATTTATTTTATCTTGGCTCACGTGGCCTATATATTTTTTTCTACTTATAAGAAGTTTACAAATATAATATATCATTATCCATTTCTCCAGCAAACTCGTCAAAAACTACGATCTTTGTATCAGTGGGGATGCTCTATCCAAATTACTAACGTACAAGGACCAAGAATTAGTTCGTCCACTGTCTAAACTTCTACCGCATGTTACTGTCTATGCTCGAATGGCTCCAAAACAAAAAGAATGGGTTATCAATGCTATCAAGGCTCAGGGATATTGTACATTGATGTGTGGCGATGGTACCAATGACGTTGGAGCATTAAAACACGCTCACGTTGGCGTTGCCATTTTGTCAAATTGTCCAGAATGGGTGGAGAAAAAACAAAAATTGTTGGCTGAATTGGCGGAACGAAAGAAGGAAAATGCAGGGGCAATGCAAGGGAATGCAGTTGGTATTCAAAATCCTGTTACTGGAAGCCCATCAACACGTCAAGGGAAGCCAGCTCAAGTAAGACCTGTAGCTGGAAGGCGAACTGCTAATGCTAGTACTGCAACAGCTGTTCCCAGAGATACTATGGAAAGACAACTGGCGAAGATGATGAAGGAACTAGAGGAAGAGGAACGAGCTCAAGTTGTTAAATTAGGAGACGCTTCCATCGCTGCACCTTTCTCATCGAAGATGTCTTCAATTGAATGCAGTATGTAGCAGCTCTTCTGATAGTCATAGTTCCGTATTATTCTCTAAATTGTTTTATACTTATATGATGTCTATTATTTGCTTTAGTTTGTCATGTAATCAAGCAAGGACGTTGCACACTAGTAACAACTCTGCAAATGTTCAAGATCCTTGCATTAAATGCTCTCATATTAGCGTACAGTCAGTCCGTACTTTATTTGGATGGGATCAAACTAAGTGATTCTCAGGCTACTTTCCACGGCCTACTTTTAGCTGCATGTTTCTTCTTCATATCACATTCGAAGGTCAGTAATCTAAATTTTTCGAATATACGTTTTACAGTTTTAATCTTAATTTGCTGCCCTAATATATATTACTGCAATTTCAATATTGATGCCAACTCTCAAATAAAATAATTTTGTTTGTTTTCTTTTACAGCCTTTAAAATCCCTGTCCAAGCACAGGCCCCTTCCAAATATTTTTAATGCTTACACCCTTGCCACCGTCTTGTTACAATTCTGTATACACTTTGCTGTACTGGTGTGGTTAGTACGATCTTCTCTTTCATTCGCACCGGCGGACAGGTATTTTTGCATTTGTAAAAATAACTCGTCGTTTTGTACACTTTCGATGCTAAATTGTAAGTGCTCTTGATTTGTTGTTTTTCAGACCTCCCAAAGTTGATCTGGAGAGGAAATTTGAACCCAGTTTACTGAACTCGACCGTATACATTGTATCTTTGGCTTTGCAAATAACAACCTTCGCTGTCAATTATAGGGTATCTCTTCCACTGAATTCAATTATTTTCTATTATTCATTCATTTATTCAAGCTTTCTTTTCAATACTTGTTTACTACTTTCAGGGACACCCATTCATGGAAAGTATTACACAAAATAAGCCGTTTTTCTACAGTATGCTTTTCTCCGGAACTGCTGTTGTCATAATTACGATGGGTGTGATGCCAGACCTGAATTCCCAGTTTGAAATTGTTCCTATTCCCCCAGAGGTAGGGCTTATTACAAATTTCACATATATCTACGGTTTTCGTGGATTATAAAATTCTGTATTATTGGCTTCTTTTCAGCTTCAAAATTCAATGTTGGTCCTGTTTGCGGCAGACTTAATCGGTGCTTTCATCTTGGATCGGTTGTGCATGCTACTGTTTGGGGAGGGTCGTCTAAATCTCAAATAGTATTGGAGTTCTAGTTTTATCTTTTAGAAAATTTAATTCGACTTGACGCATAGCACCAGATTACGTCTCACATTCCGAATAGTCTCAACCAATTCTGATTAGCGAGTACTTACTAGTAATTTAAAATGTTGATAAAACTTCATCGAAAAAGAAGTGTAGTAGATGTGAAGCGAGTGCAGTTGGAATAAAGGAATAGGGCGATGGCATTGACTCTTATTACAACAAACGTGAGTTCGAGGAAGTTCCACAGTACGTCGTCAGAATTGGTTTAGTCTGTTACGGCTTATTATTATTACACTACGTGATTCTATAGGTTATGAAATGTGCCGTCGTCTATGTTTAATGGAAGCCTAATAAAATGCAAAGATTTATAATATTAATGATTGATACAATGCATATAGGATTGATGTATCTAAATTTTGCAATTTTTAAAATAAACTCATTTATGCAAGTATAGGAGTTTATACAACTGCGTAAACTGAATTATTACATCACCAAAAATCCAATATTGTTGTTTGCCGTATAATGTTTTTTACTGGATGAGCAAAAGTCACGAATTACAGAATTTCTTGAGTATAATTTATAATTTATGGCTGAATTATTTATGTGTGAATTTTATATCAAATTGCATACTTTTTATTCCTATACAATGAGAAATTCCGGGACAATTTTCAAAGTCTTGCTGCTGTTTTATAATAAAGAAAAAAATAATATCTTTTACTATAGATGAAACAAAACATAGTTAATAGGATACTTAATTTACTTTCATTATATTCACATCCTACAAAGTGCATATTTATTTTACTTTTCTTTATTTACCTTTTCTTACCTTAATGTTTCCCCCACAAAAAAAACTCTCTTCCTCGAAGACATGCAGAATATCCGTGGGCATAGCCAATTACATTAATCAGCCGCATGAAAAGCCAGGCCAGCAGGACGATCAATCCCACACACAAGCATAACATTGTAAAGAAACCTGAAAGTCATAATCACAATTATTGCATATATGCGAATCTATAAAGCTCTTATCTTGGATCTTGGCTGGAATTCTATTAATATTATATAGTTTTTCCTTTGCTACATCGTCCGTCCCATGTAGTTCTGCTATCCATACGTGTGTTTATGATAAATCAGAATATTGGGTGTCTTGAGCTTGAGCTTTAAAATTGTAGTTTTTTTAAACGAACAATGGAAATTGGGTAATTGAAGTCCGTCTAATTGGAGTAGCGGTCATCCAGTCAAAAAATTACAGATAAAATAACCTTACCCAATTTCTTATCCCGCGGCCCTGTCGCTACTCTTACGGTCCTCCCACCATTGGCCAAGTTATTCATTTTTCTCTGATGAACTTTTACAAATACTTAACAATTGTAATAATTATTTGAACAGGAGGCTAAAACTTAGTCTTTACTTTCTTTCAACTTGTTGGATGTTATATGAATTTCTACTGAATGCAAGCTGTTAAGACACCCGAGCGATATCGTGCATCATTTACATGACATGTAAATCAACATTTTATAATTTTATTGTTTCATCCCTTGCATGAGAATGTTGTACATTATGATATTAATTAGTACCGCCAGATTTCACAGATCTAGCAAACCAACAACACCGCTCTCTGATTAAAAAATAGTTCAATAATTGTATTAAACGGATAATAATTATTACTTAAAAGTAATGCTTTTCCCTTCACTAGGTCGAAAATTCCAACCTCCCTTCTTTTTCCCCTTTTGGTGTTTCGAAAATTTTTTCGACTTTCCCTTGGGCGACGTATCGTTTCTCTTTTGGGGTGAAACTTTATTAGAAGGTGATCCTAGGCTCATGTAGCTGGTTAGCTTCGCTTTTGAGGACTTTCCAGCAGTATCATCAGCCGTGGTGTCATCCTCAATGATTTCACCATCTTCCATCGTCTCCTTTTCTCTCTGTGCCAGCTCGTATCTCCGCTTTTGTCCTCTACTGGCCAGTCTTTTCAGAAGATTTATTCGTTGCTTCTTTGTAACCTTTCCCGTTGCCTTCTGGTCCTGAAGTCTAGCAATTTCTTGTTCGTTATCATCCGAATCTTCTGGATTCCCAACTGATTGTTTATGTTTCTTTAAGCCTTTGTGATCCGTTACATCCTGATTTCTCTTTTTCGTCTTATTTTTTGGTACAGTCTGAAAAGGAAAGAAGCTTTAGGTTAGAACGAGTTAAAATTAAAATTCATGCTTAATTAGAATAAGGAAGACAATCTCACCATTGGGTTGAAAGGAACGAAGTCTTCATTAAGCAGCGTAGACTTTCTGGCAGGCTTAGGTGTTGTTGGTGTGGGTTCTTCTTTTTCTTCATTTGGATCCGCCAGAATCGTTTGGACCACAGATTGTATCAATGGGTTCTGTAAATCAACTTGCTCCTTCTTCTTGGCGTCTTTAAGATTTCGAATGATTTCGGTGGTTAACTTGTACCTATGAAAGGGTGATAGTTTTTGGCGAGCGTCATCTTCGAACCTATTCGATTTCTTTTGAGTAGAAGAAGAAACACCAGAATCAAATAAGACTTTGGGAGCAGCTTTAACCTTTAAATCGCTATAATCTATAGATTTCCACCAGTCATTGTCACAATTCTTTTTTAATACATTCTCGCTGTTTGCTTCATTTTCTTTTAAATCCACTTCATGAATGCTGTCCATCATTATCATCCAATTCTTCTGTTTTGCCTTCTTATCCGACTTATGCTGGAATGACGTTTCCTGCAGCAGAAGCAGTTAATATAAATTGCATTAGGATTGGATAGGGAGACTGTATTATTAACTGAACTTTTCCTTATTATTAGTGAAATTTATTATTATACTACACTAAATCAATAGCTCCTTTTCCTTACTTGAGAATGCATGGGAAGATCCCGTGCTGCTGTAATGATTTGATGAATAAAACTGAGGTGTTGGCTCACTAAAACTGGAACAGGGTCACAACATGCCAAAATTCCAGTCATTTCCTTTGGCAAAGTCTCCGATATTGTCAGCAACATATGATTAGGCAGTACGAAGCCTAAACTTTCATCCTTCTCTCGAGCCATGTTATCTCGCCATTTAAACAATTCGATAAACCCATGGAGTTGTCGGTTATTCAAAGGTCGTTTACATTTTCGTAATGCTACCTGAGGGTTATTTGCTGGTTTTTCGTAACGCTACATTGTAATATATAGTTATTTATAACTTAATATGGTTAAAAAAATCGTTATTTGGTAGATGCAAAATCAGAAAAGGTGTAAAATTACCTTCAGACAAATTGTTCGCGACTGATCGTAGGCTTGATACAAAAGGTTAGATGCTTTTGCGTTATCCTCTTCAATTAATTTGTTTTTAAGTAAATCGTAAATATGAAGTAAATAATGAGTATCTTTCCGGGCATACTCAACCATTTCTTCGGGTAAAGGTCTACAATTCAAAAGTTGTATTAGGAAATTAACTCAGTACAAATTTAAAAAAATCACGATATATGTAATAGTAATCTTACCTTATTCTCCAATCCGCTAACTGGAAACTCTTATCCGTGCTTGTTTGACACAGGTGATTTAAAAGGTACTGAAGAGAGGTGGAGGAATAAGATAACAATTGGGCTGCGACTGCGGTGTCAAACATACCAACTACGTACACACTGAAGTCTTTTTGAAGCCACGTTATATCCATTGCTGCTCCATGAAAAATCTAGCGATAGAAAAAACCAAGTAAGCCCCAGAACCTCAAAAAGTACAAGTATACGTACTACGGAGCAAAATTTAAAAAAATCTAACCTTTAAAATGTTGGGGTTTGTAAATACTTCGTTTAAATCTTGCAAATCTTCACGAAGTGCTAAAGTATCAACAACAAAATCCGCATTTCGTGTAGAAATTTGCATTAAGCAAGTGAAACCTAGAAAGCTTCTGTATGAATGATGTTCAAGATCCACGGCGACTTCTTTCACTGATCCCAGCTCCCTAATCATGGTCGCAAGTTGTTCAGGAGTTTCCACAAGTGTAAATGGAGTATTTTCTAAACCTTTTGGAAATTTTGGCACAGCCGGGTCCATCATGAAAGGTTTAGGTTCCCAACGACTGAGTTCAACTGTGTATGGGTGGCCGTAACTACAGAAAAATAGTTCTTCACATTTATCTATACCTTTAACAACACATGTTAAAACATATATGTAGTTGCTTACAATTCCTCATTATCAATAGTATACTCTGGGAGTATAGAGAGCGGCTTCAATGAATGATACTTGTAGCGAAGTTGTGGGACGAAAGGGCTCAAAGAGTTGTCAACAGGAGTTAAAAATTTAAGTTGAGGCTTCTCCTTGACTTTATTACGATAAAACGCTTTCTTAATTTTCCTTCCGCTGCTAGCAACGGGCGTGATATTTGTCGATGTTTCTGGACTCGTTCTCACTGAGTCATCCCGAAATCTTTTTGACTTGACCGAAGGTGGCGTAGCCGTGGCATCACCATTCACCACCAAAATTTCTGTTCGCTTAAACAGGCCTTCAGCTTTGTCCAACGATGTGGCCTAAGGAATGATAATCTCATTTATCACCGTGTTGCATTTTCTACCCCAAGTATTATACATGAATTGAATTATTATTCTTTGTATAATAAATAAACTAAATTATTTACAATGCGTTCCAAAATCTCGTCATTTGTGTCCACTACAAACTCAAATTTCTCATCGACGTCTCGTCTTTTGAAATCATCAGGAGCCATGTTAGCATGTTTCATCAAGCTCATCATCCTAGTAAATAACAAATGCACATCAATAATTTATTCGTGGTTTTACTGTCCTTCTAAATTCTCAAGGTCTACCAAGGCACTGATAACCATTGTCATAAAGCCAATGTAGTTAAAAGGGAAGGGCAAGTCGCCATGCGTCGCAAGATTCTACAAATTCTTCAAAAACAATGGTATCCAAGTTTTTAACTCACGATGTTATCAACCGATTACGATTGACCTTCAACCCCCTGTTAAATTCCGGGTAGCTTTTCCGCAAATCCCACAAAGGGCTCCCGGATGGTGGTAACATCTGAAAGGCCCGTGACGCTCCAACCATAGACTTGCAGGCTTTCTAAATTCACAAAAAATATTTAAGTTAAATAAATAATGTACTGAATGCAATTATTGCATTCAGTAGCTATTAAATGTTTCTACGAAGTAATTCAGAACATGCAGCAAATTGATTTATAATTTTAATTCCCCAAGATGGACATACACTTTATTCATCAATTTGATTGAAATTACCTGCGAAAACTCCTCCACATTTTGGTATCCAGGGACTATATGCTCTTTATTTTCCTCCATGATGTTCGTAATTTATTTAACTCACAATAACGCTAAAAACGAGGGTGTTTTCAATTAAATTGGCTTTTAATTGAAGTTAACAACAAACATGCCTCATGGCATGGCACGGACTGACGATAAAACGCGAGAATTGGGTGAAAATGAAAACGTGCTGTGAATTTCAGTTTCAAAGCTCCCTCCACACAAATTCCGCCAAGGACGCTTCAAGGATTTCTATGCAATATGGATGAATTAAAGATTTTGAAATGAGAATATGAGAATGAGTTATAAATAAAAAATAAAAAAAACCGAAGTAAATAAAAAATAAAAACAAATAAATAAATAAAAACAAATAAATAAATAAAAACAAATAAATAAAAACAAATAAATAAAAACATAAATAAAAACATAAATAAAAACAAATAATAGAACTTGCATCCAATTTATTAGTCTGGATGTTAGCATTTATTATGTCGACGTTATTACTTGTATAGCCTTTATTCTTTTTCATTATTCACAGTATATTTTGTAATCCTATAAGTAAAATATGGGCACAAGTCAGCATGTTTTACTTGAAGCACTAAAACGATTAATTAATTTCCTTTTACAAAAAATATAAATAGTACATATTATAACTAAATTTAAAAATTCAAAGTATATAAGGCGCATCCGTGCCTTACATATGTCTATATACTATTTTATATTATATTTTAGTAAATTTCCGTACATGTGTCGTCAATAATGCATTGCTTTTTTATAGTGAACCCGAACCATCACATAACGATATAGTAGAGTAATATAGAATAACTACTAGATAACTTAAATTTATAAAATGTCCCCACCAGGAAGCTGACTACTCCTCTGGGAAGTAAAAATAACCCATATTTTATTTAATGTAAAATTACTTTTACAACGTTATGCTACAACCAATCCAAAATGAATTTATCCGTTAAATTAAATGAGGACAAAATGAGGTAAATAATTAAATTCATATTGCGGTGTCACGCTCATAATTTTTTTAAACTGTTTTAGGTAGACTTCAAATATATATGTAATATCTATTCGGTAGTTACAATTTTTATTAGAAACTGTATTTATTAGAAATTAGTACAGCAACTGAATTGCTACACAAGTACATCTACGGATATTTGCGGATAATAAAAATATTTTTTAAATATTACATCAAGTTCCAGAGAAATTAGTTGTTTTAAATTGCATATACTTATAATGATAATTTTACCATTTATTTTTAATCTTACTTCGGCAGTAAGGTTAAACTTGTTGACAGTGTATTAAGTTTACAATAGTTTTAGTTTTAATTATTAGATATACAAGAATTTGATACTGTAATGTCATTAATGATCGGTAACTACTTTGTATGAACTATAAGATCGGCATAAATATGCGTGAATACACGACGCATATGGAAACAAAAATGTTCTTATTTACTGACAATAAAAAACTGATTTTTGTAATGAATCTCATGTTTATAATCGGTAGATTCGCTAGATTTAATTGCATAAGAATCTGAACTAAAATTTTGATATAAATTTTAACTTAATTCCATGTTATAGGCAGTTACATATACAGCTGTTATATATAGATCAAGATAAGTAAATATACTATTACAATGTTTCGAAGTGATTCCTGAAGACAGTTCATCTGATATAGTTATAATGTAGGAAGCCTGAGATTAACCTGATTTTTTCAATACAGCGGTACAAAATATTGCTACAATTTGAAAAGTCGGACTTATATCACAAACTAACCCGACCCGACGCATTTTAACACGGCTGGCTATGCATCAGCATTCAAACACTGAACTATATAGCAACATTTCCGGCAGTATCTCATATTAGCAAAGGTTTTGTAAATACTACATGATTTGATAAAAATGAGCTCTACAGCGATCATAGAAAAGCAATATTACATTCATCATAGTTACTAAATATATGCGCAAAACTTCCGTTTGTTCATTCATACTGAGTCTTCAAAAGATTGTCTCGGTATGACAAAAGGGTTTATTAGTATCATAAATATAGAGGAGGAGAAAGAAATTATTTTTATCATTTCATGTAATGATAGAATATTTTGGAAAGGGAAAACAATCCAAAAATCGTCATCTCTCACAAGCTCTATCTCACTGTGAATTTCTTAAAGTTTTACTACTATGAATATTTAAGGCTACTCAATCTCGTTTTAAACAAAAAACCAGCTTTTTTCCCTTGATCAATTCGTCATTCATCCGGTGTCACTTGCGTTCAAAGAAACAAGTCGTACTCCACCTAATACAGAAACTTAATAATAATTACCCAGGGTATTAAAAACTACATTATCACGCGTCAACCAAGTTCATTCTATTTCTTATACGGTGAAAACATCTATGGTGCATCTGAGCCTAAAATTTCTTGTGAACATTGTAGTTGTGGGCAAAGGCATCAAAGCCGAGAGACGAACTTACGAATGCCGTAGCCAAGGGTCACAGGTTGTAGGACCGAAGTTTTAAATATTCGAGACTTATACAATAAGAACTAAATATAAACAAAAAAATGAAATGACTTCTACAGGTAAAATATAACTGACTTCATCCACATCCAACGTAGCATTACATAACAATCACTTAAATTACTTAATCGCATTTGCTTTTCAAACCCATTCGAAACTTACACTCTGGCAGGTAGATTTACACTGTGCTCTCAATTTGAACTTCTTTTGGTAAGCCTAAACCAATACCAATAGCAATTTCTTCCATTCTAGCTAAAGGAGCACTGTTGATCCCATCGTTGAGTTTATTCTGCCGATTACTGCTGCTCACGAAGCACCCTCCACCATTACTCTCATTATGGTAACCATTGACTTGTGAGGAAACAATGGAGGGCGTACCATTAGTCAGATTTTTAGCAGCACTTTGGTCATTTGATAAAATATTTCCGTTCAATTCCTTGTCCGACTGAAACCCATTCGTCAGTGCATGATTATTAGAACTACTTAATCCACGAACCGAACTGGATAACTCTAATGCATTGCATTCACTATTCACTGAATTATTCGTGCTATTATTTAGTGGCAGTGGTGGAATTTTATGGTACTTCTTCAATAGGTTTCTACACCAATGGTAACCGGGGGGAGGTGAGAGGTTGCCCGAATTTCGTTTGTGGTAAAATAAAATGTAGGCCGAAGCACTCTTCACATCTTCGGAAGACGATAACTTGGTAACTCTGGTGTCATCGAACGACCACCAACTACCTTCCACGGGATTTTTGCAATAAGCTGTACGAAAGTAAATAAGTCACACATAAGTCCTCAACTATTACATTAAGCTATGAACATACTGAAGAATTAAATCACTGATTTCGAACCTGTATAATGACCACCTTGAACATCTTTTCCGTGATGATTGCATACGGCATACAAATCATACAGAAAATTATCTCTGTCGTCCGGATTACTAGTATGACCACTCTGTGAGGAACTGACACGGTTGTGTAGATTAGCTGAAGGAAGGTGCTTCTTGAATGATGCTCGCTTCCAATGGCCGAGACTAAAACAACCGTTGATAGGGGAAGAAACTTGGTTCATACTACCGTTGGCAAGGTTATTATCAGCACCAACCTTGGAACGTCTGGATATGTGAGGAGTAAGATCTAAGCCTTCCACGGGGAAATCGACAACAGATGAAATTTTGGTCGCGGAATGCCTTCCTTTTAAAGCCTGGCATAAAAAAGAAAAAATGTAGTGGACGTCTTTTGCCTGCTGATAAATTCACTATCAATAGCCAGGGATAAATCATACCTGTCTAAAACGTTTGAGGTGAACAACTAAAACTTGTGGAGCTGTCCACAGGCCAATCATTTTCAGTGTTCCCTGTTCCTTCCTATTACAGTGAGGACAATGCCAAGAATCCTCCGCAGAGAGTTGCTCCGCAGAAGTATACAAATCAAAGCATTCGCCCAGGGTAACAGTCGAAACAGCTTCTTCTGAATGTTTCTGGCGTGTCTGAACTACACTCGAATGTTCCTCCACACTTTCGGAATCATCAGCGATAATGCTAAATTACAAAATTGTTTGTTATTACACTACATTGCAATATCATTTAACAATCTTAAACTTTAAGTTTAAAGGTCCATCCATACCGATCTTTATCAATAGGATTCCATTCTAGGTGGATTTTTATGTGTGGTGGAACATCTTCATCACAAAGGGATAAGGCATGATCAATGGACTCCATATACAAGGGGTGCTCAACTAACGGGTCAACCAGTGACCCCTCAACGCTTCCATCCAAAACTCGAATGTTAAAGACGGGATCCTACCATGACATCAAATTATTAATTCACAGCCTGAAGTGAATCCTTACATGTAAGTATATCAGTTAACCATGTTTTAACCAAAAATAGTAAAACGTCAATACCTTCTGCTCGCTAACGAGGATTCCAGGTTGAAGAATAGTTGCCATTTCTTTTAAAAGTAATTTCTGTAAATCTGTAAATCCTATTTCGCGGGCTATTTGTGCAATATAAGGGCTCCCAAACCGTACATGAGTTTTTCCTTCATCCGTTACCAAAATATTACTCCAAGTAATAAGAAGGTATGCTCCATCACTCTCATTGTTTTCTTTTACTTGTGGTGTTTCCATACAGTAAACTGCATCATTACTTGAAAGTACCGACACTGGTTGAGTTTCTATACAAAACAACCAAATTAGATGGTGAATGTTCAGTTTAGACAGTATGCTACATTGCCATGTATTGCATAAATTCCATATACAGAAGCATACCTGTAAAAGTTCTGTGGAAACCTTCGCCATCAATTTCGGTAAGTAATATATTCGTTTCTGTTATACCCGTATCTGCAGCCAACAGTTGTTTCAACTCTTTCACATCGGCATTCATTATAGAACTCAATCCTAATTTCACCTAAGTAACGAAAAAACCCAATCAAATAATTTAACCCTGGAACGACCATGCCCGTTGAAAGATTCCTTCAAGTAAAATTAATATTTCTTCGGTAAAATTCTTGGGTTAGTGTAGACAGAAATACCTGGCGGGGCTGTTGTGACAGGTAGACTATATTCACATAAATTGGACACTCTTGCTTGGCTTGGGGAATCGGTAGAGAAACGCAAAGGAATGGGTCAAAAGTTGCACTCTGACGACCACAACCAGGGCAAGTTAACGAAGATCGGAACTGCGCTCCAAAAATATCTTGAATAATTGAATTGTTGCACCTAATATGATTTGCAAATGCTTCGGCAGCAACTTGCTCTTCAGGCCGACCAAAATTGCTCTGCAAATGAATAGCAAGGATATAATTTCATTCCATAGAAATAAATGATGTTTAAACGAATTCAACACAAATAAAATCTTGTACGCACCTTGACTTGTTTGTATTTGTTTGAAGCAGCCTGATTTAAATCTTCATGTAGTCTGTCCAGAAGCCACAGCAAAAACTCCTGAGCATCATGCTGCTCTGAGCCTCGCCATTGCTGTGCTCCTCTTTCAACAGCGGATTTAAATCTAGTTACAGCTTCCTCTATTACAGCAGCATTATGACGTAGCCAGGTAATTCGTAAAATTGTAGCTAATTCTTCAGTAACTTCACCCTAAATAATAAAACGCAAAAGTTGTCAAACATCAAGCATACAGATTACGCAAGGGAGGTATTTTATCTATACTATTATTGGTGCGACGTACTTTTCCACTTTTAATCCAACGTCGCTTAAGATCACTTTTATAGCCATCCGTCACCAGGTACTTCGCAAGTGCATCAGTATGGGATAGGCACTGAACAATGGCGTTCATGAAACACGTATTTCCTTGATTTTTTAGTCCTAGGGCTCCAGGTGTGAATCCGGAAGGTAAACCTGCAGGAAATTCTATATATTACGAAATAATTCGTTATTATTAAATAATTCATTATTTCACCAAAAAACATCAGTTGGTACACACATTAAAATTTAGAAATTATGCATACCTAAGTTAGACACAGTGCCATTGGAATCGACACCATTTTGAGCTGTGGGTGAATTAGGGTGTCGTCTCTTTCGAGTACTGTTGGTTCGAGTCAAGGTTAGAAAAACATGTCGAAAGAAATTTCCATTTTTATTCTCGGAAGCTGGCCCCGTTTGTCCACTCTTCCGGGGAAAAAGGCCTCTTGGCAGTGTGAAAGATCGGCGGAGATTGTTCCTGGCATTGTTAGCGAAAGAGCCATATGCGTGCTGACCCGGCGTCAATGTGGCACACTTCGACTTAACAACGTCTTCAGTATCATTATTGGTTGATGAGACACTTATTGTGTTGGAGCTTTCTGAATTGATTGTACCATCAGTATACGGTTTCGTACTAGAACTGTCACTGTTTTCAGCATCAACAGGAGCTGCTGACATCGTCGTTGTTGACATGATATGAGCTTTACAAAGGCGCTATGGGTGGCGTTATAAATTGGAAATTAATGGAGAGGTAAATAAATCATAGGGTGTTGATGAATTTCTGTAGCTAAAATTCACACATTTGAAGATTCCGAACCACATCAACCTCGTCACAAAAATCCCGAAATCCCTGTAACAATCCAACCACAAACAAAAATTCATTAAAGAATTATACAGACTGCACTTATATAATATTACCATCACAAAACAGTTTATTCTTAACCTCCGTATTATTATCTCATAACCAGAACGATTAAGTCAAGAACTTTCGAAAGTACAACTCAAACTAGCAAATATCAAAATCGAGGCAGAAGAATTAATGTACGATTGTCAACTGATCTGACACAGAGTACAGCACTAATAATATCCCAGTTTTATCAGTTCAAATATACAGAAAAATCTGTTTACTACACTGCATCCTCAAATCACATGCCCCGTTAATCCACAAAGCATCAGAGGAAATATCAATTCTGAGTAAGTACTGAGTACTCATCAATAATAACTTCATATCCCGCTTGTGCAAGTTCACTATACTCATCATACAGTATTCGTCATCCGGTACTTTTATTTTCAACTTTGGAAATCTGAACTTGATCAACTTCGTTCCACGCCAGCTCATGTACTGATTATATACTCAGAGAGCTGGAAGTATTGTCAATATTCAATATTTACTTTTCCAATGTGAACCTATGAAATCTTAGACAAACAAAACAACACTGTTACATTGAAATACTTTCGAAAGTAATTGACAATTTCAGAAACCTTTAAACATGACCGAATTCAAACTATGTACAAATCTTTGATATACAAAATGAAGTCCAACAAAATGCATTTTAGCTATTATTCTAGTGTACTTAATTTCTTTAAAACGTCATTTCCTTTCACTGCATTCTAACAAATCAGTACTTATTTATAATTGATCCCTTTTCAATACGTTCAAAAAAATTTAATTTTTGTCTTCCTAGATAAATAATTACTGCGAGACTACGATTTCATTTCGACACTAAAACGATACACATTTTTCCATTTAAAAAATACGTTAACAGATCATCCATTACAATAATGGAATTCCAACGCCCAAAAATCTATTAGACAAATTATCTCTAATCTAACAATTTTATATTATTTGAATAGGAGAAGGTAGCAATTATCCTCCAGCTTAATCTCCCTCTAAACCAAAATAAAAACCAAAAATATATCAAAAGTCCGATTTTGTCATTGTTAACCTTTTCATTATAATATATTTTTTAGCTTGGACTATATTAACCTGACAAATGATCAACAAAGTTCAAATCAATGACATTCCGATTTGAAGATGCATTTATAGTTTGATACAAATATTTATCAAATCAAGTATTATCATTATCACACCCTTCAAATTCAAGCCAGTAAAAACAGTATCTCCATTTAGCTGATAATCAGCTCTTGCACTTCGGCTCTAATAATAATTATTCGCAAAAAATTAGCTCAACATATGTATTCTACAACATATAACCTCTTTCTAATAATAAGATTTATCTTCTAAATTATTAAATTAGCAAAATATCATATGTCAATATGAAGAATACAAAATAGTAACAAATAAATCCAAACCCGATCATCGTTCGAATTCATCTAGCTCCTATTATTTCAGAATAATATTCTTGATCATAATGTTGAAAGTACAAACTAGTTTTATAATTTCTACTTCGATGTCATCAACACCTATAACAAGTGTCCACGAATTTAATAATGATCTCAAAATTATTATATAGCGAACAGCAAACGACAAAATACAATATTGACAATCACACGTAAACAATAATTCCTAAAATTAAATACTTGCAAGTATTGAAATGACCTTTTAAATGAAAGTAACACAATTATACAATAATTATTTTAGTTTAGAAATTCCTATATATCCAATTTGACCTGTACAAATACGAGAATGACAATCGTGTGATGACGACAAATAACTACCAAATTCCTATACTATACTTATGATGACTAATAATGTATCACACCCAGTTGTACTAAAATCAATATAATTAAAAATGTACATACCTAAAATTAACTAAAGTAAATAATCAAAAGTACAGTATTGCAATATAATAGTCCCAACAACAACAATAACATTAAACTCCTCCGCCGAATAATAAAAAAAACAATCTTGAACTCACCATTAGTCATCTCCGGGATTAGAATTGGTGTCATGAATGTTGACCTTTTGATTTATATTAACAATAATAATTATTACAGTTAACAGGAATCAAGGAGTAATAGTGGGAGATTACTTGAACTCTGATTATCCAAACAAAATCCGAGCGGTCGTACATAGCGATGAGTTTTAATTATATTATTATTTATAATAAATAATAATAAATTCGCAAACATACAACGAACAACAATAATATTAAATAATAATAAGAAGAAAGATTCCACTCACACACACACAAAACACAAAATAAACAACAACAACAACCAGTCCTTCCGTATCTCTCTCTAATTATTACACGTCTAATACTCTGGATTCCATAATATTAAATGAAGTTTGTCCTTCGTTAACTGATGATGACAAATAAGATCTCTGCTGATGAGGATTCAATGAATCATACTCGTTATTTGTATATTATGATTCCTCTGTTTTTTTTTAAACTAATAATAATTTATAATAAAAAATATATTCTGAGCTCACTCATCTGAGCACACGGCACACACAGAGCACAGGCAAAATATCAGTTAACACTTTTTATAAATATATCTAATATTGTGTGTATTAGTCCCGTAAGCCAGGAATCCCGTATGTTAATTCATTATTATGTATTTTTTTATGTATAAATTGTACTTATATGTATTTTAAATGTGCTTATAAACTGGAGCACTTCTCTATCTCTGCCGTTGAGTTTTTAGCAAAGCCAGCAAAGGCAATGGGAGCTAAAATACATAATATAATTACTTATATATCCAACAAAGTATCAAAAAGTACTAACTATTGTGTGGAATATATAGAAATTGGTACTTTTCGACCATTATATCATACCGTCGGGGAAGTATCAAAAAGTGTCAATTTTTGTATTGAAGGGATAGAAATTAGTACATTATGATCTTCGCCGACTATGTATACATTTATATGAACTATCCTACATTTATAGTAAGTATCAAAAAGTACTAATTTCTGTGTGGAAGGTATACAAATTAGTACTTTAGAACCTTTCTATCATATCATGGGAGAAGTATCAAAAAGTACTAATTTTAGTGTGGGAGGGATATAAATTAGTACTTTAGGGTCTTTAGCTGACGATGTGTACATTCGTAGGAAGTATTAAAAAGTACTATTTTTAGTGTGGAAGGTATAGGAATTAGTACTTTGGGATCGTTCTATCATATCGTGGAGGAAGTATTGAAAGGTACTAATTTTAGTGTAGAAGGGATAGATATTAGTATCTTGGGGTCTTTAGGTGATGATGTGTACATTTATATAGGAGAGTATGTAATGTATAGGAAAGTTTTGAATTTGAATTGAAGGTACAATTCCATTCCATTCCACCACACGAGAGGCGAGAGAGCAATAAGCAAAACCTCAAGCAAAGGGAAGTTTAACCTTCGGTTTAATACTAGAGCGCTCCATAACGGAAGGATGACTCATCATATGAGAAAAAGGTTTTTAGCATTTTGGGCTGTTCCTCTGTCTGTGTCTGTGGTTGCCTTTAAACCAAAGCAAAGAATTCCTTCACTTCATAATATTTCCCGTACGAACGAAACGATTAAACTACTAATTTCATTGTTGCCTTGTATTCTGTATTGTTAAATTCACGCATTAAAAGCTCCACACAGCCTGTAATTATGATTGCAAAATTCATAGAAATTTTGGAGGGGAAATGCATTAATTTGTTAATTATTTTATTGTTATTAAAAAGGATGGAATGCTAAAGGAAATCATCAACTTTCTATATAGTAGCCTTGATGCTGCCTGATATGCACTAAACGAATAAAAAGTCTTGTAAAAATGCCGGGAGGTCGCGCTTTTAGCACTGGCGTCGACCTCGAAAGCTTTGGATTAAATTCATGGGGGAAAGATTGTGGAGATTGGGAAGGTAGCTGGGAATATTGCGGGGAATGTTTCAGCTTCCTTTTGAGAAGTAGAGTAAATTGTATTTTTTAATAAATAATTAATTTGATCTAATCGTTAGTATTAGTTTTAAAATAATTATTTTTAATATTCACATTTAATAATTGGAATACGTGGTTTTAGTTTAACAAAATTCTTTATTTGCCAAGCTTTTGTACACAGGCTGTCGAGTTTGTGAACATCATCTGGGCGGATGCAGGAATGAAGGAAATATCTTTATACGATAGTTTAATTTAAATTATTATTTTTAAATAATTAGTTTTTAATAAATAGTTAATTTTAGATATTAGCTTCATAATCATTAGTTTTCATAAATAATTAACTTTATAAAATGAGTTTGATAAATATACTTATAAATAAGTTTGATAATATACAAATAACGAAATAATTAAATAAATACAAAATTAATTAATAATTTAAAGAAATATTTTAATCGATCCTAAAAGCTATTTTGCAAATATAAATTATTGTCCCTTTATACAATTAAATAATACGGTTCTTGACAGTTAAAGTTAATAGCAATAATTAAAATGAAAAGTGCTGGGGTAAGAGAGTATATAGTGTTGAATATTAATATGCATTTTCATTATACTTATAATTAGATATGTTAGAATAATTTAGTAAAAATACTATACACTGAAGTTGGAAGAATTTCTGACAGTAATGATTACACAAGTGATAATCATTACGAATCCGATCCCGGGTGTTCGGAGCTTCAATTAATCCTGAATATTATTTTGTATAAATATTTGAAACTATTTTGTCACTGATTATAAACTCTAAAGGTTAATTTCAACAACTAACAATGTTATAAAATAAACTAATTAATTTTAATGCTTGGATGACAAGTTCGTGATAGTAGCAAAGTTTCTGGACGCCTCTGTTCAACAGCGTAAAATGACAGTTTTGTGAATTTTTGTAGTTTCTTGCTGTTGGAAGAGCATCTTTTGTAACATGCCGGAAAGACAACCCGTACAAGACTAAATTCTAATGACCCAATTCCTGTCCAAACTTATATTTGTACTTAATTAATAGTAGTATAGGTCTTTAGCAATAAGTGGTGCTTCTTACAGCCATAAGTAAAAGTGTACTTTGGTACATATAATGTTTTTAAATTTGAATTTTCTTGAAATTTCTTTAAAAACTTGCTGTGTGCAATGTGTGCTTTCGCGTGGCAAGTTATTGCAACGAAGTAAAAAAACGTTAATCTGAATGCTATTGATACTGTAATTATATGTAGTATGTACGTGTACAATAAAAGCCACAAAGTTACCAACCTAATAATAATTATTTTCCACGTCTTCTGAGAGCAAAACTTATTTTTGAATAGTTATTGAATGAGGTTCAAAAGTAGCTAGTATACAACTAATGTGTGGATTACGAATGATGTTTGAGCTGAGAATGAGTATAAAGTTTATGAAGGAAATATTTTCTTTAGATTCTAGACAATCTAAAGTTCTTCCCAACTTAGCAGTGGTATCGAAGGTATTCCAACTATTTTTCAAATTGCTATACATTAAAAATTAAATCCGCAAGAACAAGTGCCAGTATGTATTGTATTTCCCATATATGCAACCATGATTCAGATGCAGCGAATCTCCCGAATTTGATCGAATTACTCTATAAGAAACCTTAAATTGGAAACGAGCTCCACCATTGAAAACTACGGTAAGAAAATGGACTATTGGGTATAGAATTTGCATTGTAGAAAATTGGGACAATTTATAGAAAACACTTTGGATTCAGTTGTCAGAGCTAAAATTTAAAAACGTTCTGAGATTTGGTTTGGTCAGATTTTCACAAGGTATAAATGTACTTTGATTTAATAGAATTAATTACAAGTTTACAAGCTCATACAAGAACACACCTAAAACCTCATTATGGAACAAATTGTGTTGCATTTATTTACAACCGCATTAAATTAATAATCAAGAGCGAGTTCAAGGAAGTATTTATTTATAAGTATATATTGTACGGAGATTTTGCCAAGGAATCTACAAAATGGGTACGGTACACAATTCAGCATTCAGTTTGATGCAGATACGAAAACACCGGAGCAAAATCGTTGAGTTGAAAGCCTCATCCCCTCACTTCTCTCCTCATGCCTCCAAAGCCACCACAACTTTTCACAGGCAGAGGATTCTTCTTCGTATATGTTCGTTCAGCGGCCCGCTCTTGCTTTCAGTCTCGCCCCAGCTTTCATGACGAAAGGTTCACGGAAAGCCGCATATAGCGCTATCATTGCCAGTATTATTATCTTGCTGTCAGCAACAAACCTTCGACGTTTTTACCAAGTGTGTTGTTATCTTGTGAAAATGTAGGAAAAGGTCCTGTCAGTAACTTGAAACTAGCAAAATTTTATCATCTTCCGACATTTCCAATGATAAGTGCCAGTAACTTGTATATGATCACCTGTGAACGGAAATTGGACTCTGACGTTCCATCTCTGTATGTAAAAGAAAATATTCTGTTCAAAAATATATTCTGTTTTTACAATCGCAGTCCAAAAAGTTAGAACTAATATATAGAAGTATACTTTTAGATGATGAAAAATAAACATTGTGCTTGACGGACGTCGATTTGAAATTGAATTTCTCATTGTAATTCTGACAGGTTGTGAAATGACAATAAGCTGTAATCTACCCCACCACCGGCTCCTTTAACGTTCATATCAGTACAGGCACTTCCATCATAAACATTTCAAAAGTGCATACGAAATAACATTTTTAATGGTTTTTAGCCAGCTGATATTGCATTGTCGTTGTAATTAAATTTTAGTGAATCAAAAATATTCAATAGTCAACCAGTGTCCCAGTGTATAGAAACAAGCGTCGGAGGAAATTACAGTAGTTTCTTTTAAAATCACTTTATATATGATTGATGCAATAATTCATTCAATCTTACATTTATTAATATCAAAAGTGGTGTGGCTGTGACTGAATGTAAGTATACATAAGTGTCGTTAGAGTGTAAATCGTGAGCAAGTTTAAAATCATCATTGACAGATATTCCCTTGAAAAGTGTTTTAATTCTTGTACTTAACAAGTGACCGAACGATTTAGAACTTGTAGCTAAGTGTCTTCTTTGAAATTGACTGGAGTCATTGAAAGGTCAGAGGATTGTAAGTTATTTATAAAAGTATTACTAGTATATTAGTAATTACCTAGTTAGTACAAGTGCTTAATGAGCCCTGAATTCATTCATTTCAATGCCCGTTAAAAGTAGTTACTACCCTGTGACCTCCCATATCAATTAATTGCTCATTCCGCCCAAAAACTCACAAATAATCACTTCTCATCAAATTTACGACCGGAATTATTACTCCAGGCGGGTCATTCCATGGGTTTGATCGGAATTTAAATAGCATCGTTTCCATACTTTAACTCGTTGCATTTCCGTATTAATGTGCAAAAAACTGAGTTTCATCCCCAGAGTAAGTTCCACACGGAATACACACATAGGACGCCAATAGCTGTAGAGAGGCATTTCGAAATTAACTCTTTTCGTAGTTTATGTTGGACGTAAGCTGGGCATCGTCAAAACTATTTCAAAACCCATTAGTCTTTGATATCAATGCGTAATGAAGGGATACCATGGTGTGGGATTATTACTCCTGTATGTATATATGAGCTTATATGTACTTAATATGTATGTACGTACATATGTGTACACACAATGATCTTATTATTACAACTCTCATCGCCGACATTTGCTTCATTTATACGCTCTCTATATACTTTTAACATGATTACATGCTTGAAACTTCATCCGTATCACACAAGATTTTCAATACCGTTCAGCATCCTCCAGCCTATAAATGATCTCTGATTCATTTTCGGATTATGGAGTGCAAGCTTTAATGGTTCTGGTTCTACTATATAGCCGGTTTGTAATTGGGATTTTGCATATGAAAAGAATTATGCTCTGCCTAATGCATTGAACTACCATAGATTCCGTCGTTATAGTAATGCGTAAGTTTAGTGAACTCCTCGGATAGTTGGTTGTTGCATAGCACAGGATTTTAGTAGGTTAGAGAATATAGCTATCAACACATTTGCAACGGTAGTGAGTACATGAATGGTAAGTCTCTGTCGACAGGGCCCACTATATAAGTATCATCTCAGTTCTGTTTACTCCCGAAACGTTAATTGGAACATGGTGACTGATGAATGATGATACTTGTTTGTATTATTACCATGGGACGATAATTGCTTTCAGCTCGTAATGAGTCACCCAGCCATTCTGGCTTTAAGTAAAACATATTACTTATCTATAGTACACAGTAAATAAATAATATATTCCTTATATGTACTTGTTGCTATAATGTAATTAAGTGCACAAAAATCTACTTAAGCCGCTATAAGTATGCAAGAATGCACCCCATTTGTTTGGCCCATCCGCAGTCCGTTTAGCTCTTTTGTACACGCAAGCTTGTGTAACTTTAAAAAACTTGTCTACATTTCGTTTAAAAGATGTATATGTATTTCTAGTTGTAAGATGCTGTTGTTTAAAGATTTGGAAGTGAAATTCCATGCATTAATATGATGTAGAGGAGGACAAAATGGTGCTTAAAGGGTGTAATATCCCTGTTCCAATTCCTCGTCCGGAGTTAATTTGTAAAAGTATATTTTTTTCGCACTATTATTATGACATGTTTCTCAGCCCTCCTCATTACGATAGCGTATACAACATATACGTGTGTCCCAAATGTGTACTTATGCTAGTTGTACTTACCTCGCAACCACTGCCGTTCCTATAATGTATGTGCATTTAAATTGCAATCATTTCCATAAAATAAACACTTTTAGAGTGGAATTTATAGTGGGTGCTTATGCAGTCCTGCTGTGACGATGGGATCCGTACACATATATGCATATCTATAATTAAATAAATAGAAGCGCATGAAAGCCTTTTCGTGAAACTGCAGGTACACAATTTCACACTATTAGTATAGCATGAGTCTGTGATACAAAAATTATTATCAAAAAGAAATTATTGCTAAACTTTTCCTTTTATTACCATTATTAGGGCTTGTTACTTACTTAAGGTTTACGTCTTATAATAAATTCTTTCCCTGCACGTCAGCACAGTTTGTCCATAAGAATTTCGTCACATTACATAGGTCCAGACGGAACTTGGTTCTCATTAAAATATAAAATACACACCTAACTAGACCTCCTTATATATAGTTTAATAGATGTGTGTATGGCATTTATATTCTACTCACAAATCTACCCGGGATAATTATTTCCTGCAAACATTTGCCCCATTTCACCCCCTGGATTGCCCCATCATTAAGAATTTTCGGCGACTATACAATGAACTATTGGTATATGTATAACATATACATGAATCATCTATAATAAGTACCATAGTCATTATATTCGCGTACAAGCTGCATGACAACCTATTGAATGACTAGCTACATGAATACGCTAATAGCTAAACATCGAAGTCAAAGCTTATGTGTTGTATGCAGAACGATTTTTCATGGAAATGAGTATCTACAGGAGGAAAATTGAAATGGAATCGTGTAGCTAATAAATCCTTCATGAAAACTCATTAAAACTTTTTGAAGCTTTCTCTCTCATTTCTACTACTTCCTCACCAACTCATACAGTCTGAATGTAGTGGAAGAAATTGATGTATAAAATATTGAATGAGCTCCCCGGGAACTCGACACCCGTGATTGTCACCTGCATGACACGGGAGATTGACGAAGTACTAGCTCATGCACTAACTTGCATATCTATGACTTCATGCGGACATTTCAAATACACATATAAGCATGCTCTTTATTATTGTTATAAAGCTTATATGCACCTTTTACTAGCCTTTTTATCTCTTTTTCTACCGAAATTTGAGTGCAAATTATTGATCCATTGACAGAGTTTACTGTATGTTTCCCGTATATATACATACGGGCATGAATGATGCAAAATACAATGTTATTTGTGCTTCACGATGTTCTTTTTCTCTTATTTTCTTCAAAAGCCTAGTTCGTAATGCATTTTCGGATAAACGTATGCTAAAGGATTAGGATTTAGTACTTGAAGAGAGACACTGACTGTTGAAGTTACTCCGTACGGAACTCCGGATAGAGCAGGAGAGAGCACAAGTCTTGTCGTTGTTCGCATTAGTGAGGTGTGACAGCTCAGGTTTCATCATGCGAACTGAAATTGGACCCAAGTTGGTTTTCGTGTGAATTTTGGTTCAGGAGTTGATTTGACTGTGTTCACTGTTACTACGGTATACTTACTTATATGTTGAAATACTCTATAAGTATATAATATGGTAGAGGACTATTCTTCCGTCATATGGACAAGTTGACTCGGTGTTATTATGTGCTAACTTAGAGGTACAGCATCAAACTTTGTTTCACGAAAAAGCTGGTTGCTTGGCTATTCTGCATGCAGATACGTATAGACGTGGTTGTTGTTGCTGCTGTTGTTAGACTGAAATAAAAGTCGCGTTGAAAATTCCGATTTCACACTCGTACCAACTTTCGTTGACAACATCGAAGTGGGCCTATAGTAGTGTGTGTACGGACGGCATCCTGTACATATCAAGATTTCGTTTTAGCCTGCATGCCAAGCAGCTCGCAACAGCTACATATACAATCACTCCATGTAGCTGGGGAAAGAGTAATGGCAAGTCCTTAAAGCTTTATAGAATATAGTATACAAGAGAGAAATAGTGTGTGTTTGTGTGGAAATGGAGAAAATTCTTATTCGCAAAAGACTTAAAGCTGCTGCTGCTGGCCAAATCTTAGTCTGTCTCCTGCTGTTGAACCAATGTACACATATGGACTCCGGGTATATAAAGGTATCCACGATACTGAAAATTGCACAAGAGGGAAAGATTTATGGAGTACGAAAGGAGATGTGCATACAGAAGCAGGCCAGGAAATCTCTTTTCCTTTCACTTCCCGTCTTTACTTGTCGTTTCTGAAATACTTGTGGATCCATTTCATCCCAATACAAATATACTTGCTCGACTTGATTCTCCATAGTCTACAACTTTCCCAACTACTATATTAACTCTTTTTTACATTGTACTTTCCTCCTCTCCAGAATATTAACTTCCAGTTTACAATCGAATATGCCCTCACTTCGGGAATATTGGAAAAATCATAGTAGCTATATCCATTTTCATACACAATCAAGAATACTTATATATGAGTCTAACGAGATAGACTTGAACATCATTATATTGAGATGGACTTGAGTACTGGACTTGCATCTGAATTGACTTTTATATTGTGGCTGTTCTATATGAAATATACATATAGCGACTATATATGAAATAACTGACTTATATTCTGGCACAGTTTGTTAAGCCGATCATGCCGTAAATACAATTGATCAATTCTGTTGGTCATTTGTTTGCAACTGTTTTGAACAGCGATTTATTATTTTGACATTAGAGCTACTGCCTGCTGAATACAGTAAAAATTGCCCTTTATTTTTTATACTACCATACTTAACAACTATATGGAAGAGGGATACTATCTGCTGTAATCCGTATCCCTACTCCATTCATTAGCTCTATCAATGCCAAGGTTTCAATTAACTTTTTTCCCTTTCTTCTCTGGAGGAAGAAAAATATAGCATTAAATCTAGACTGGACTGTATGCCATGAATACTGATACTTCCAAAGGGAGTAGGTATTTTTTGTGAGCAATAGGGGATGCTGTATCCAGATCACAGGAGGACTAGAGAGGAGTCAGGGAGCAATATATAGCTAATTTCAACTTATGAGCGCACTATGCTTTTGGGGAAAAGGGCTGGGGAAATCCTGAGGAACGGTGTATGAAGAATATTAAATATTCCGTTTTCTGATGCGATTGTACGAAGAAAATATTTTCATACTCCCGAAAAACGGAATCTGCCCCTGTAGGTAATGCACACTGGATGTGAAAATTGTATTTATAAGAAGTCTGAAGTTGAAGTCTGTTGGTACAACAAGGTTGGACCAGGGTTGAAAGCTACACAGATATAAGGTTGGTAGAATGTAAATCCGGGGGTGTACTAACTGGAGATCTTGAGAGGCAATTCCTGCCCGTGTGCTCTTATAATAAGGAGGAAAAACTCGGGCTACTCAGTAACACTATAACGCGTGGAGCCATTGCCATTATGAATCAAGGGAAGAAATAAAAGGAAAACATTAAAAGCATTCCGTTTTCATCTTAAGAAACTGGTTTTTGGTTTTGACGTGAATGTTCTTCTAACTTTCCCTCGCCAGGTCTTTTGCCTGTCTTTTTGTGCATAGGTAATATGCTCAGCAATGCTTAAATACTACTGTCGTTCCACACTAAATTCCTCCTGAACAGGCTAATCTTTTACTGACTTTCTTTTCCGTTTCCTTGTAACTCTTATTATTCTCACAGTAACTACATATCCGTCTATGGATACAACTCACAGGCCAGCGGTGCTCTCTTAAGAAGAAATGAAATTGCTCAGGTTCCAAGTCAGAGGAAATAAGATTTCCTTTTCAAAGCGCATTAAATATTCAATTTATTCAACCCAATTCATATATGAGCGTATACACAGTTAAACTCTATATATAAGAGCATCTATACACAAGGGCTAAGAGCACAAACTTGGGAAACTATTAAAGCAAACTTGATGGCGAAGCTCCCTACCTGTCTCATTGCGTGCTGTAATAATGCCTGAAATGAAAGTTATAAGTATAGTCGGGATTGAGCCTTATGCCGACTCCACACACAGACTGGGAATAAGGAAGGGGATTTTTCAGTCTGAAACATACTTAAACAATGTTGTATAGGTAGATACATACACCATAATTGTATACACAAATTCCTCATATCTGAAACTTGCAGACCTTTTAAATACAATCTAACTTTAAGTAATAGTTGCATTTATTATCGTTCCGACATGAAAACTGCCTCCTCCATGGACGGAATATTTTGCTCTGCTAGCATGTGATTATGCAAATGTGAATTCATAGGATAATACTTACCGATACGGCAGGTCGGCTGGAACTGGGGAAGACATTAGAATAACCAAAGTTGTGCGGAGATTTGTTCTCCAGACTTGTTTACTCTACGGTGCGCTATTGTCTCTAACTTCCATTATGAGCATTTCACAAATGCTAAACAGTATTCCAGTGAAGTCGTTAATTTCCAATTCGGTCCTCCACAAATGACCTTATTATTCTTTCGTGTGCTTTCGAGCTGATGAGCGATAAAACAGAGTTTGACGATTGAATTTAGTCTCTCTTATCTCCTAATAGACTAATTACTAAATTTTAAATTCTTGTTCGCATATATGAGGTTATGTAACTGTCAATTTAGGAGAGATTTATTCAACCAAAGGGCTTGGAGATAGTTTGTTCAGACAGAAATAATGCTTAAAAATGATGTTGGGAGGCAACTTAAATTTCTATATGTGATTTGTAATTACAGCAAAAAATTTCAAAATGGGACTTTTAAATTAAATTATTTATCCTTGCAGTGTTGCTTGTGAATGGACTAAAATTTACATTGTTGTAAGCCAAATCTGTTTTCATTATAGAAATGGTCCAACCCCATTGTTTGGCTTGAAAATTGAATTTATTTTGACCCACAAACTTAATCAAGCGAAAACGTTTTTTATTGTAATTTAATAATTCTATCAATGGGAATTCTGTATTATTGGAGACATGCATTATTTATGCTTAGCAATACTTGAGTCAATACAAGCAAAACGTCCAGCTGAAATATTAGTATAGTGCAGTCCGCCAAAATCGATGGGAGCCAGAATCGAAAATTTAATGAGAGTAATTGAAATCCGTTGCGCACAATTTATTCGACGTATAGTAATGCGTATACATCATGTATGCCTGCACGTAGTAGTAGCTAAGAATGTACGGCTTTGGTTTTATGCCTTAATACAAACAACGTTTCAGAATACTAAATTCCGATGAACGTCGTCTACCCTCCAAAGAATGAACTAAAGTCAAGGGAAATAAACGATTTTCCTTAGCCACACTTTCCAGGTTCTTAGAGAGAAAAATTGAAAAGGAACGGCTTGAACGTGATTCTTAAATCTGGCTCCTTGTAGTATTTCACGCTTAGCTGTTTTATGGATAGTGAGAGTGAGAGAGAGCGGAATCTGGGAGGCTATCGTTAGTTTTGCTTTTCTCTTTCTATCCTTCCTCTATCATGTCTACAAATGCTATGGAGACATCAAGCTTGTTTTCCTCCTTTTTCTTTCGGCAATAAAGTCATATCAAACTTCTTTCCCTGTAGATATTCCTATAGCTATACATATTATATTCCTGATATTTCCCTCCTTTATTTTCCTCTTAGTCTTCGCTCACTCGACAGTCTTGACTACACTTTAGATCCTATGTGGTTTATGCGTTAGAGCTCCGGTCGAAGGAAGCCATTTGATTCAATTTGAGGGAAAATGTGTGAGGTTAAAAAAAGGGAATTTGTCCTTTTTATCTTCATTCAGCTGGGATTACATGTGATGAAATAACGTATGACATTTATAAACCTGAACGGCGTGTATACAAGCGTAGGTTCTGTGGTGGTTGATGGAGGAATGGGGCTGCTTTCGGATTTTACCAAAGCGGTAACGGGATGTTCTACTAAAGGGAGAGAGCGAGAGAGGAACACTATCGTTTATCTAAATGGTTGGAAATAGTCTACGGATGGTGCCTTGGCGACTGGAACTGCAGAATTATGACATTGATGGAACAAAGAAGCCTTTCAGGGAATTCTCGGTACAGATACACACTCAAATCCTCACACATTAAACATTCGGAGATACAAACATAGTCACTCCCTGCTTAAAACTTTCCGGACCCCAGACATTTTTAGGCTTGTAGACATATCTCACATCGTATTCATACACACGTCTAGCTACAAATACTGAAGCATGCAATCGTGTATGTATGGATATGTACATTAAACATTTCAAATACTGCAACACGCGTAATTGCATATAAGAGGTACTGCTTCTGAGTTACAATGTATAGCATGTAAGTATCTTCCAACTCCAAGTAGTAATGATATTGTAACTGGTGTACTAAGGACCCCGTTTATTTATATGTGAATCCTCAAGATTTTTTATTATCCTGAACTACAGTGCTGCTTCTGGAAAATATTATTGTGTGCATATACTCAATCAGATATGCTCGTGCTCAGGGCACATCAATAGTCTTGTTGAGTCTTAACCTTGTGATTCTTCCTCTGACTGCAACTTACTACATAGGTAATATCTACTCTGTGTACCAAAAAGTTGCAGTGCGGACTTAACATCCACCCTCTCAATTTTCGCTTCTTGTCAAGTATCTACCTTTTACGTATCTACATAAGGTTTGCCAAAGGTATAGGAAATAGTGTTCCATGCGTTGATACAGCAGTAATGCATACTGATGGATAGAACTGGAAACTTCAGAGAAGTGTGTAGATAACAAGTTTAAGTTCAAGTCAGGTACTAAATCACCTCCGCACATGTTGAATTTGTATCTTTTTTTCTATTTCAACATTCGGTTGCGGGAAGAGCAATGTTCTCAAAATATCTCCTTAAAAACACATTTGACTGTTTCATCCTCGAGGGTTAATATTGTGTCTTCTATCTACATTATATGTATACATGGAGGTTACAAAACTCAACTTTTCTGACTCAGATGACTTACTTTCCTCCTGTAAATTTGTGTACTGTTTACAATTTAGCTTTGTCTTCATCTTCTGACTCATGACTTTTGAGGAATTAGTTGTTTTTAGTTCAAATGGGAACTCCGAACAGTAGGTATAGTACGGAGACTGTACTATATACAAGGTTTTGTTGTGTTGGTAGAATCTATAAGGTCATGTTGTTCTAGTTCAAATACAGTAAATCTTTTAGTTATATGATTTCTTATTCTACTCTGGATGTCTCCTACTTCTGAAATTGTTCACAAGTCTTTTTCTCCATATTATCAAGTTTAAAAAAACAGACACAAGTCGAAGCTCGTTAGAAACTTTTGCTCCGCTCTTCCTATCTATATCTCGTCAATACAAACACGTAGTCAAATGCTTTTAAGTAGTTCATAGAACATTAAACTTATGTCATGTCTTCTTTTACTTTTTGTATTATTATGGAATCGTTTTGTGACGAGGACGTGTGTTGAATCATAAGTTTCGTTCTGTAAGTAGTATACTTATATATTGACTAAAGATAGGATTGGAAGATTCAATAGAACGTTATGGCTGTTCCGGAGTTGTTCCCAAATGGTCGGGATATCTGTGGGGAATAGGCATAAAGTGCAATATTGATTGTGTAAGAGGATGCTAAATTCAAGGATGTTCAACACGTTGTGCTCTACATGTGCATGCTTACTAACCCTGTGTATATAGGTACAGTGTGATGCCATGAGTGGGGTACCTGTGTATACATGAGCTATAGACAGTGAGTACGCTTGAAAGATTTTCAATAATAATGCAAGTTATTGAAGCAGGATAGCGTGTAAATGTCGACAGAGCGTCACGTCATAATTGTTCAAAGCCTTCTTCTTTATCATGTCCTCACATATGTTTTTGGGGTATTGATGTAATATTTGTCGCTCACATGAAGAATAGATCAATTCAGTACTTATATCAATAAATATGTATATGTATTAGTAACCGGAGTTCGTCGGCAAGTTGTCAAAGTCGATATTATGATGAAGTGTAGGTATTGCTTGAGCTTTCGTAAGTTTTTGACCGAATTCTTCTATACCCATGTGTACTCTGATGTCGTTAAATTATATACATTCTTGCTTATATTCGATGTTGTTTTTGAAAGTATACATTATCAAGTTCTATACTGAGATTCAAAAAGGCTCTAAAGTGTACCATCCCATCGTCACTGTAACATTTATGATAAAATGGAGCCTGGAATTGAGCCTGTATTGTTAAAGGAAGCGATCGATGTACTTAGTTGACAGACTTCCATTACAGCATAAGGAGCACTTCGTTTTCTTCTTCATCTTGTGAGCACTTGAAAAAGCAACAACAAGTTTTTCACTTGATCGCACTATAAGTTTTCCTCAAAGATAGGCTTAATGCCCTGATATCTTCTCCTTTCTCACAAGTTTATTTCCCATTACTCACACTCTTTTATACCAAACTCTTTTTTCTCAATGAGGTAGTTGGAAGGGTGAGAAGTCGATTTCCTTTTTGCATTTAACTCCAAAGGCTCCATCGGTTTTCCTTCTCTTTCCCTCTAGCATTGTCAAAGGCAGGGATATTACGGGAACATCCAGGAAATTATACTGGGAAGGAGGTATTACATGGGAAGGGTTTGTTATACCAGGTTAAGAATTTAACAGAGAATCAGACCATTTAAGAGGTGCAAGGATTCTTGTGAGTATGCAGGAGTGTGGGCTCTGACAAGTGTAAGTACGGTGAGGAGGAGATAACAGGATTGCAGCTTTGCACTCTATAATGGAGAAGGAGGATAGTGTGGTTATAATGCGGATTCGGTTCCTCTGTCGGGGAACTCACATCTTCTGAACATAATGCCCTTCTTTGCTCTCTCTCTCTCTCCGGGATCAGTTTATTCTAACGCGCATCAATACCCCGAAGGAGACTTAGGGTTTTCACGGCATTACATCAAGATATTTATCGGATATTTTATGAAGACTCGTGGTTTATTTCAAGAGACTCGATTTAGATTACTAGGCTAGTGCACATAGGAAGGAAGGAAGCATGCTATAGGGTTCCATATCTGGATAAGTAACAACTGAGATCCTTATAGGACGTCTCTATGCAAAAGTAGTATTGCTATGCATTGTGAATCTGTATATAACGTCTGGGCTCTTATATAAACAACTATGATTTTGTATACCATCACCTACCTACGATAACTATAGGCTGACATATACATACTTCCTTATGTAACAAATAAGAAAAGTGTGAGTTTTGTAGTGAGAGGAGAGGCTTGTGGAGCCATCAATCCCCTGCTGGTGCTTCCTTACTGTGCGGGCAAGCCAAGAACTGAAAACCAATAGGTTATGTAATTTTAACTGCTGGAATTCCCAAGTAGGCACTCCGATAAAACTATGTATTTTCAAGAGTCGTCTCCCTACCACTCTGTAACATTATAGCCTTAGAGGAAACTCTTTAATGATTTTATGTGCACATTTATGACTTTCATTTGAATCGGATTGCAATTGCCACAGGAATAACATTGAGGAGAGAGAAACAGCCGACTTGTGTGAGAAAAAAAATAAACGAAGTATTTATGTTCGCTGGATCAACTATATAGTAAATATAGTAATACTAAATAGTAGAGCAGATGTAATCGTTCTATTTAAAATCTCTGATCCCAAATGATTCACAAGTTGTTTCATCGCGGACTAATCTATGATTAATCTACGAATCTACATAGAAGCACTTGCACGGCATTTTAATTCAGTAGGGATATTAAAACTGGGAGTATACATATTATGGTAATAAAGTTAAGTAGTGAGGAATGAAGTATTAAAGTCACATTTTAGTTGTTAATAGTCGTGTGAATGCTGTTTCATCCGGATGAGTGTAAGGTTAAAAAGGCAGATTTATATGGAAAAAAATACTATGCAGGCATGGAGATGATGAGAGAGCTGTTGTGTGAGGGAGGGGTAACTTGTACATCGGCTTTTCATTCGAAAACATCGGTGTGTTCACAAGAGTATTACCTACATAAATACTAGACTGACTCTAACGTATGTACATATTGACTACACAAAATTCTATAAGTACACATATTATCCATCGGCTGCTTGCTTGTCTTGTCATTGGATCTCGGATTATTTCCAGGATATATAAGCAGTGGCTTGTGTACCGTTATTACGCACAATTATCTTTTAACTTGGATTTCTCCTCTGAATTAAGACGTTTTCACAGCGTGCTCCGTGTGTCTCGCTCCCACCATCCTAATAACAGACCTGGCACAAGCTGTAATTCACATTGCTAACTGCCGGGTATTAACTACATTGGTAATATTAGTCTCAGGATTCTAGTGTTCTGAAGGGCTTAGGCTGATTTTCATCTCGATTTCATCTCATTGTATGTATATCGGCTACACGAAGATCTACCATCATCTAGCATCTCTATATAAAATAACAGAGGTACCTACCTAATCTATGTATAATCATGCTATAAGGCACTGGGAAGGTGGGCCTGCTGGAATTTTTGATCATATATTCACGAGAAAATCTTGATGTTTATATCTTCATATTACAGTTACGAGCTTACCTTTGAAAAACTTTTCTTATTTCTAACTTCTCATACTACGAAATGTGTAGACTTGATGACATTTACTTCTTTGCGTACACATTTCCCTGAAGACTTGCAAGTCTTTACGTGGGGAAAAAGCACCTGGAGACTCATAATGCAAACTTGAGGTTTTCAGTGATCATGTCTTATTGAACTTAACTAGTTCGTTTAAGTTTGCAAATTCAAAATCAAACATCCCTACATGTATGTTCGTAGCTCATTTTTCTTAAATTCTGTTGTTTAACTTGGGAATTAATGCGAGGAAACTTGGACTAGTAGTTAGTTTGGGTTATGAACCCGCTTCTTGAAGTGTATGAACTTTTAATATTGGATTTGTATGGATATGGACACAGATATTACATTCTGTCTTCAGTCATTTCTGTTACGTACGAACATGTCCATGTTCATCGTGGAGATTATCTCGTTGCGAAAACAGGAAAACGTATACGCATAAAAGCTAATCCTTCTGAGTACGACATGTTATTAAAAGTTTCTTTTTACCTTAGATTCATCTGCTCTTGACTTTTGGTTCGTTCCAAAAGTCTATATATTCCGCCCTTTTAGTAAGGTTGGAGCGTTGTAAAAGCGTAAAATATTTACATAACGCAAAGTTTTTAATGAATACTCTACAAGACGAATGGACTTTAATTAAGTGGAAACTCAGTTATGTTTCCATGCTATTATTCCTCCTCATGCAAAACATATTACTTGTGTTATCCTCATCAACTTCCTTCTCTCTCTCTCTCTCTCTCTCTCTCTCCTGCTTCGGCTCCATCGCAATGTTTATAAAGTATTCTGTAGTTACACTGAAACACTTAAACTTTTCTCAACTCATGTTTTTAATAAGCAAAACTCCCATTCGGTACAAGTCCCCTGTTTTTATTATACGTTTTCACTTACTACAACAGCAGCTCCGGAGGAGGATAATGATCTGCGAAGCAATTAAACTAAGTTGGACTCGTCGACTCTCTCGGGTCATAGAAGAACTTTCACTTGAGTGATACTTTTGCAAGTTCGATTCCCTTGTTGGTGGAAAAGATTGCAACTTAATGTAATTTCGAATGCAAGTAAGTTCAGATACTTTTATCATGGCCGTGGAAGCTCACTCCATGGCAACTTTTAGGAAATGCAATTTGTCTCTACTTTCGGATGAGCGAATTCCAAAGAAACTCTTGTTTAAAAGCCATTTTAATATTAGAAAATACCTTTTAAGGAAGAATCTGTAAGTAGATTGACCTTGTGCATCTTCGAATATCTGTATCTTTTGCATTGCATTACATGTATGTCATAAATAAAAGCAGCACATATGTTTGCAGTAGAGGATTCCACCGAAGAAAGTTAGCATTCGAGATGCTCTGCACATGTTTGTCATTATTTAGAGATTAGGGCTTTGCAAGGTTAATGTTGCTGCATTGTACTGCAGTGATATCATAACTTTTGCGCTTGTACTATAATGCAAGGGCTACTTTGTTGTTGGAATGGTTATTACTGAACATTACCGGTGCATGCAATTATGTTCCGAAAAAGGTTGAGCTTTGAAATGATCCTCTACTTTTGACGTTAATAATCTTATATAGACTTCAAAGGATTCGCCTTCCTGAAGTTTCCAGAGAAAATGACAGATGAGTGGAAAAAATGGTAATAATATGAAAACTATTTAGGCCACACAGGAGCCCGTGATACACCGGTAATTCAAACTGCTCTGAATCGTTTGCCTGTGTAACCTCAATTTTGATTTCCCAACGGTGGTAGCTCAGGAAATTATGTTTTTAGTTGTTCAACTACAAAACACATCGATCAAAATCTTAGCACTGGTGCTGATGATTTTGAAAGGGAAAATCCCTCCAAGTGTTAGATGATAGTGAAGAATTTTATTTTTTCCCATGTGAACCCTCTGCATATAAACTTAGATAAAGCTATAGATACTTATAGTTTCATCCTGTAACAACATAGATATGTAATATGCTCATATGCACTAAATATGATGAGTGTTGAAATGAGTGTACATTGCTCTGGCAGGCTTCAGTCATTTACAGCTGAAGGTTTCATGGTTATAATACGTATACGAGGAGATGTAAGTGTGGAGTACAATAATAATGTGTAGAAGGGATTTTGACTTAAAAGATAAGCGATGAGAGGATAATAATTTGGAACGTATACCTTGTGCATAGGATATGATGAAACTGCAACGCCCTGCCTAACCTGATCATTACAACCATTTTACGCCCAATTTCTTCCGTCTGATAATGCGATAGAGGAGGCTTGCTTTGCCTCTACCATCTGATTGTACACAGAGGCTGCATGTTATTACCTTTAAAAAACTATCTAAAGGTACTCATACACCGTCCACTAGGTTTTAGTTGGTGAATACCTGTGTTGGATTATTGACTAAATAAAGGCATATGTTAAGGTATCGTCCCTTGATTTTGTTATTACTCACAAACTACGCTATTCACATTATTAGTATAGTAGTACCTTGCAAGGTGCAAGTTATGTTTGTGCAGTCGAGTGCAAGCGTCCTACTACTATTATTCATCCTGCATTCATCCCAGGATTTCATCCTTGTGTACATTTATGTTTGTACACCGAAGGTGGCTCATCTCATCCTAACTTATAACTTAAGATCATACTCTTTTAAGACTCCTCTTTTAAGATCATACTCTTCAAAGGAATAAGTCATCGGGACTGCTATATAACATTCTGGTTTGTGATGATGATTGTACATAATATGTGGACTACTTTGGTTTTATTGTGCATACAATTATAAAGATTGAACATATTACATACTACATGATAAAGAGGAATAATTTAAAAAAGATACAAAATATTACCTTCGATATAAAATAATACAAACTCAAACCTCACTTTGCAAGTTTGGGCAATACAACAGCTTCAAAGTTACCTATTTATCTCCAAATGAACAAACTCTTTGACTTTTACGATAATCTACCCATATCCCTTTTCTTTATAGCTTGATTACCCTCACTCAACTCAAGTAATTATTACTATCAAGTAGAGCCAACCTTTGTATACATCGTGGATTAGCGATGGTGAGATAAAGAAAATGAGCAACCATTCTCTCTATTCAAGCTGCCTTGCTCTTGCCATCAACTGAATTCATTTTTTCAAGTCTCAACAAGACATTCTTATGTATACGACGAGCGAGCTATCCAATAACCCATTCAGTTGCAAAATGAATCTCTGGTTTCAATCCAATTTATTTATTAATCTCTATATGGCATCAGTTAAAAGCAACTAGTAATATTACAAGTCAAGCTTATGTATACAAATATTGTATCAGTTAGATACATGATTGCTTACGTTAATAAATTCAGGATTACTCGTGTTGTTATACATACGTAATAAATATCTCCCATATACCTTTATTGTTGCTCCGCAACGTATAAGGCTGTGCTCTGGAGATCCTCAAAACAATGAATATTTTGTAAGTACATAGAAAAAATAGAGGGAATTAGCATAAACGTGTACAATTATGCACAAAAACAATGTATATGATGGGTGGGGTGAATGTACAACCCTGGCTAATGATTCATGGCAGGCTAGATTTTCTGAATCAAGCCTATAAGTCTTCCCAGAGCTTCACTCATTAATTATAAATGCGTGGATTTTTCGAAGGAATTTAAAAAAAAATGAATTAGCGAATGAATTTAATCAAATTATGCATTTTTTAAATAACGCCGAGCTTTGATCCACTGCATGTGGAAAATGCAAATTAAATAAAACACCGGCTACAAATTTATGCTAGACTTACATACATCACAATTGGCGCGTTGTTAAGCTCAAAATTTGCAGAATCTTAAGACAATTTCACACATATTCTAATTGAAAACTTTCTTGAAATAATCCTGAAACTTCCTAAGTTTAGCAACGCATAAAATTCATATCAAGTTTGGGAATCAAAAACCCGAAGGAACTAAACTTATAAGCTCGAAACAGTTGTTGTTGTCAAGTAAGTATTTGTTCAACGATTCTATGATTTGTGAATGATTTATGTGCATTTGGTTTGTGTGTACGATGTATGTGAGAGGAGCAAAGGGGCCGAAGTTTTTATCAGTGGTTGTCGGAGCAGTGCATTGGAAGGTGAAAATGCCAGTATGACAATCATCCCAATGAATATTACTCTTCTATGCACTATTTACTATTGCTCTATAGTTCCTTCTTATGTTCTAAAATGATTCCTATACAGCCGTCATTCTTATTACTTGGTTTCATATGATGACACACATTGTTGTACTACCTATCTGAGTTTGCATTGCGGCGGTGTATTCTTACGTTTTAAGATTTCCGTATGTGGTGATATCTTCTTACTATTAAAGTTTCGGTGTACCGCGACGTGTCTGTTCGATTTAGGTGTCTACATTCGACGGTATTCATACGATTTAAATTACATTAGCGCTCATTCAGCCTTGTCTACAACATTTCAAATTCAAGCAAACGGAATATAAAGGAATACTAAAGAAATGTGGACGCTACTATGCATTAAGTTGATGTCAGGACTATTTTTCAAGTCGTAAAGCCATTGCAGGTACATAACCTCCAGTACTTTTGATCTTCCCCGTGTGTTAACATAAAATGTTTCAGACCTTTTAGGAATATCAGGAGCATTACTACTATACGATATTACTACTCCGGGAGCTACAAGTCCTCCACACTTATTAGGACACATAAGAAATAGTGTTACCTTGCTCCGAACGGGATGCTTAGTATGCCGTAAAATTCCGTGTTCTGTCGCTCCAACTCGGGGATGATAGGAGTGATAAGGGTAGAATAACTGAATTTGACTTTGTTTGTGTGTTCCAGGCGTGTATGGAAGATACTTGGATCCATTTAGATTGAATATGTGTGACTTGAGCTGGGAAAGTCTACAAACTTTACATATACATGTGTGTAGAAAGGACGTGTTAGGGAAGGTATAGAAATAGTATCGGAAGCTATATCTATTGGTAATGTGAATGTGAAATAGGGTGGCAAAGGAATTTTCTATTACCTAAAGTAGACCGAAAATATAATATAAAGGTTCGGAAGAGTTGCGGTAAGGCTTGATATACAGATAGAAGGTTTAAGCAGGCAGAGGAACCATGGTGGATTCCTTTGGGGAAATGGAGAGACAGCAAATATGATAAATAAACATTCATAGAGAATTCCCTCATCCTGTCCCAGGTCCCTTTATACCATGCCGCATTTCTCAGGTCATCAGTCTTGACTAAAGTCTTGAAAGCCTCCAGACCACAGGGCTCAATTTCCCTTTGCTTTCCTCCAAAAAATTCTATCATCACATCAAACATGGGAGTGTGTATTCCTCCTGTGACCATCATTAGATATATCTGTGTATGATGCATCATCCCTGGAACCATTGCTCACGCCTGTAAACCCTATATATGTAGCTTTCCATAACACGTTACGTATGCTTACTTACAGAACGTGACATGCACAGCAAGGGAAAGAGTTCAATTTGTGACGGTTGAACAAAAGCTCATGAATTGCATTGCGGTATATTTATCACTCCGAAAAGATTATTTACAGATCTTTATATAAATACACGTTTAATGCTATTTATACTTGGAGCAGCCGCGGCCATGTCCACACATTTGATAAATAATCAAAAAGCGGCACCATTGACGAATATATCAGGCCCACTGTAATTATACTTACACTGTTTGTATCATCCGGTCACTTTTTTAACTTTTAACTGGAAAACAACTTTTAAGAGACCGCAAAATTACTTTGGATTTAATGTTATCTTGAGTTTACACGGAATTCTTGGGTTTAATGGTCTGTTTTTTATTGCTGGGATTTCAAGTATAAATATTCTGCCAACGCTTTGCAGTTCTATACTTTAAGTGTTCACAAGAATATACTTCGATTCTATACGACTCCAAAAATATTTTAATACCAAGAAAATACTTGTCTAAGGATCGTAAACACGGGAAATTCGGTCATGAACTAACCTGTATGGGTGGAGGTATCATCATTGGATTCAGCCGTTCCTACATTATTTATTTCTTTACGGTCATTTCAAGACTGTTGGTTTATGCTCAAGGAAGATACTGTAGAGCCTGATGTTATGAGTTCATGGGTTTAATAAGAGCCAAGTCTTGGAAATTATTTTGTCGTTATATGCTGCACTGGGGAATAGTCCAGCAGAAGGATGTAGCAATAAGTGATTAAAGTCTGACTTCGTGTGTAATAATTCAGTTGCACCTTCAGAGGGTTTGCAAAAGTAATAAGCCGGCGGGTTTATGATGTGTGCAGAAGCCAGGGCTCGCGGCGACGACCCACAATAATAATAAGAAAAAAGTATCCATATGGGTACAGTATTCTAATATTAACGTCTATGTATATTCTAATGCTACATCATAGCCTATACTTACATTCTAATGTAAAAGTACATTATACACGAGAACACCTTCAGATATTTGCTATCCACCCACTATAGTTTCTCACTTTTTATTGTATTTGTCTGTGTAGACACAGAGTCCATGAAATGGAACTGTCTCAGTCGGTTCCATTGTATGCAGGGTGTTGCAGACATACTCATAACGTCAGGCATAGTGTTGCTCCAAGCTTGTTTTTACTTCTCTGCTGCTTAGCCCATAAGAACGGAATGTGTTTTGATTAACTACATGAACTTACAGTCCTTGTACACATGTAACTTTTTTTTATTTTTTGCTTTATAGCAACACTTTTATATTTGACTCTTGGGACTTTGCATCTCCTTGTTGAACGTATTGAGAAGTATATAACATTGAGCACTGGCATGTTATGATGAGTTTTATTTTGACAGTAGAAGAGCTTATATAGCCTCTGTATAAGTCTTGGTGCAAAAAACATGGGGTGAAAAACAGCCACCTAACTCAACCCTTTTCAAATATTGAAGCAATAATAAATGTCGACTTGATAAGAAATATGAGCATGAAAACACAAACAAAAGATTCCTAATTATTTTCAACACTACGGACAACTTTGACCCCGTTCTTGTCTCAACTAACTTGAGTTCCAACAAGTCTGGCTGTGCACAAGCTATGGATACTTCATAATGCAAGTGTATATTGATGTAACATATATTTTACAATTACTTATTAATATTGGTCATTGTCAGTGAAGAATCCTGCCATTTAATGTTGTAGTTTATTATCTTCCATTGGAAATCGTGGATGCATCCCATAGTCTTTCAGCATTATATTATTATAATACCTTTAATAACCAAGTCAAGTCAAACAAATATATCCTCTATTCATTGAAACATGGCCTAGGGTTACATTAGAAAAGTCAAGTACCTACTTGAGAGTAATTACTCCCAGTAATATTTACTTTCGTGTATAAGCGAAAGCATCTATTCAAACCTACTACAATCCTTCCTACTATACCTGTTTTCCCGTAGTCCGTTCTCCTATATAGTGTAACGTAATTTGAACAAAGCTGAATGGTTGGAACATTAGCATATAGAATTTAAACATTACTATAGGGTATTGGGACGTCAATGTGTAGACACCGAACATTAAGTCTTTGAACAATACTTTTAAATATGACTGAAATCTTTACCAAGGAATATCCACGTGGAAACTCATTTCAGATTAATGACTCATTCTTGTGTGGTTTCTATTATTAATGTTGACAAACTGACCGAGACCTGAATTAGTAATGGATTTTCCATTTCAATATTTTATGTCAACTCGTAAAAAATGAACATGGTGTAATTACTATATTGGTGCACTTGCATTCGTCTATAGTGTCTTCATTTCAGAACTGCATGTTCTGAATTCACGACCGTGTCGTGCACACGTGTGTTGTACATTCCTGGACCTTAAATCATGTTATTAGTTTTTCTGTAGTTTTAGTATTGTTGGTTTTTGTACATGTGTTGATGTTCTTCCTATTGGTTTTCGTAAATATGTTGCTATTGAATTGAACATCTGCATTATTTACACTGCTAGTTTTGAGACATATTTTTGTGGTCTATTGCCATGTGCCAGTGTCATTTTGGTAGAATGGTTTGCGTTCAAGTATGGATTCGCTACATCAGTTCCATACGTCTGTAGCTTGTTAAAGGCACATGGGAAAAAAATAAAGGTATACATACTATGAAGGAAGGTAAAGGTCCACATCTAATATTTGCAAGATTTTATTGATCGTAAATCGATGAGTGGAACAAGTATATGTTTAACGAGATGAATTCATCTATCTCCTTTTAAGTCAAGACACCTCATAAAGTGCCAGAAATGATCAAGGACTTCGTTGTTGAAGTATTAAGAGCTATGCACAATTCAGTTTTAAATAGGAAGGAGGCTCAATGCAAGACTTTTTCTTCTTGTGTACCCTCTTACATTTTAAAGTTTTAGTTCTTTACGCATTATTTACTCGAGCATATAGTAAGTCCTGTAGTATTAGAAACGTTGTTCTTTGAGCTTTAAAGGTTACTTACTATGTAAACTGTCTGGATTACAAGAATGATTAGAAGGATACTTAAAGGATAAGAAGAGTGCCGAATACTCCGTAGCTCTTCACAGTTGTTATAGGTTTTTAAAAAATTGGGAACATTTGACGATGCATTGCACATGTTGCTTGTAAATACGTATATACATACATAGGTGTACTTGTATATTCATTTGAAGCCGATTCCCTAGTAATTCCACAAAGAATCGCCTTGTTAAAAGTGTATATTTATTATTATCAGTAATGCAATGAAGCTGGATAGGAAACATAAATGTGCCATCCATGGGTTGTTTATGAACTCGGTCTTCCATAAAACTCTCACTTTCCTCCAGTCGCCGGAGCTTAAGTTATTTATCATTTTCCATACAAATGCTCTTTATGACTTGAACAGCTTCTCTTTTCCCAATATGCATACTGCCTATGTATATACTTATACTTCTTTATAAACTTCAAACTACAAGTTTAATTTACGTATTCTTACCGTGGTGTTCTCATGATTTTACATGTGTTGTCTTAATTTCTGGTTGTTTCTTATAATGTTGCCCCCGCTTTATTCTTTTCCTTGCATGGTTTTTCTATGGAAAAAATATGTAAGAAACTCTGTAATAGCAACAACAACATCCGTTCCCTTGTTCCACGATCGTTGTAATTACTGTTAATTATGAGTTTGATTCTGTCCACAGCGCAAAACACAATTGCAGGGTTGTTCACCTTATATTCATCCATCCCTGAATTTGCATAATCTAATTTAACGCCGTAAAAAAATGGAAGAGACACGTCTTGGTGGAAGGGAACGTGTGTGCAAGGAAATGTTTTACAAATTTCAGGCTCCACAAAATAGTTCGTTACATTAATTGAATTTTTACCAAAAAAAGGTTCCTCTGAAATTTCCACATCAAACTAAAGGAAGGTGAAGTCACGTATAACTTCCAAGATCTTGTTGTACTATATCTAATAAAGCTATATATGTTAAAGTTTTTTCTAATGATCTCATTTCACACGACGATCCTATCCCCGCGGTTAATCCTTATGGAAATGACTGCGTTTCGAATAAATTTGTGGATAGTTTCCAGGTGTAATCATGTGCAACCAATGCTTTACGTTTCTGCGAGGACGATTTTGGTTTCATTTCATTTCATGCATTTTTCAGTTGCAATGCAAATAGTATAGGATAGTTCTTACAAAAGTAAATACGTAATTATTTATTTCCATATGACAAGCCCTATGAAATCGTCCATAGTGTACATTATTTTCTTTGGCAAAGCTTGTTTTGGGCTGCAATCGACAGTATTACCAAGCCAATACATCTATTCGTGCAAGTGTTTAAGCGCACCTAAATGAAGGTGTCCATATCTATTGTGCAGTCACTTGGTTTTACTACCTTGTCGAATTCCGTCGTTTTATCGATTAAACCGGAATACACACAGTTCATAAAAAATGAAGCAGAGATAAAATACAAATTAGATTATAGCCTTTTATGATGTGTACACATTGAAAAGTTTTACAACTCTTGTAACGTTCCTTCTACAGATTGTACATATGGAGGTTTACAACATGGTTGCATATGTATTATCCATGCATGATTAGGTTTAGATATACCCGATGAGGTTCAGTATAGTAAACTCAACGTTTATGACAAAGCAGCCCAATTTCCTGCTAGAGATACTGTCATATAGGGAAGAAGGTACTTACCAACAAAGGTTGTCTTTTGGTTGTTGACTCTAAAATTACCTCACGCCTAAAAATACTGAAGTATATGTAATAATTGTATTTTAACCTCGTGTATTTTGTTGAGTAATAGAATATTTTCGTTTTCCAAAGAATGTCGTCTTTTTGATAAAACCGTTTTGGAGAGACATATTTCATATACACAGTGGACAGACTAGGCGACATAGATTACGAAATTCGAGAGGAATTTATGAGTGCAAGAGATATGAATAGTAGCCGTATGTGACTGTCCATAGGGTATCTCCAAAACCCTTCTTGCACACATCATATGGAATCCAGGGATTAAGTAACTAATGCCCAAACCGGTTGTTTGCCTTTGTATAAATGAGAGAATGAGCATAAGCACACACTACCTGATTGAGCTCCGACTGTTATAGCATATGACTCAATGATCGTTTCATCTCCTGGGAAGTTATTTGTCCTCATATATAGAATAGGTTTATTATTACATTTATAATATGGTCAACTTATTTAATGTTTACAGGTGACTTGCCACAAGGAGCTGGGAGCAGCGAACATCTGAAGGGAGAATATTATAAAACTGGAGAAAGTAAACATGAGATATTCCAAGCAAATCAGGTGAAATGAAGGGCGAAGATTGAGTCGTCGTCGGTAGAAGAATCAAAGGTAATAAACTCATTGCTGTTTACATAAGCCATACTGCCTCTAGCAACTCGTTTTCATATTAATTAACTATCGGACTCGGAAGGTATAAGTTAGAATCTGGGATCAATTGTGTTCAAGCTTATGAGCAAAATGGTTGGTACAAACTACAAATGTACAAAAATCAGGAGAGAGAGAGAGAGAGTAAAAGTAATGAACAATGAAGATAGTAAATATAGGGAAGATGTGAACTTGACAGTCCCACATGCATGTGAGGATGCTGAGAGGAAGATACTATATAGGGTACGTATATTATTGACTCATACAACAAAGTGGAAGGTTAAAAGCAAATAAACCAACGATGATGACGAAAGTTAGTGAATTTGTGGTTCTTTTTTATATATACGAAAAACTCAAAGCTTGCTATTTGATATTGAGGAAATGGGAAAAGAAGGGAGGCTCCATTTTCAAGTGTGTCTTGTTTGGATTTTGGATATGAGATTTAAATAGACGACTTGCATGTTCTGAGGTTTAAGTTGGTAAAGTACTAGCTATAGCTATATAGCTATAGCATCTATGCACGATTATATGTCCACAATGTATAATACAAAATACAATATCCCTATAGAGACACCATTGAATTTTATCATTTCCCAGACTGAAAAGTAAACGTAATAATATCGTTTGGAAAATCCTCCTTATCTACTCTACTGAAGTTCCTTGCACGCGTGTAGTTATATTTTTCCCGTAAGCAAAATATTAAAGACTGCCTAGAACTGGTGATGAGAATAGAATCATTGGGTCACTAGAACTAACTACAAAACAACTGAAATATTAATCTTTGATTGACAGATTGTTCTAGGATGTTCTGCTTGCTTTATGTTAACTACTAACTAAAAGCTGTGTATTGGAAACCTTTGAGAACAAAGACCAAAGTGAATTCCTTTCCCACGGATCTCTGTATACTAAAAATTACACATCCTATAGGATCAACTGGTGTTTGTGTGTTTGTGCATTAGCTGAAATACAGTATGAGTGAGGTAACTATACATATAATATACAGCATGAGGATCCCATAGTGTGTTTGTGCTCGTCGTCAGGGATGAAAGTAAATAAAGAAATAGAGATAATTGGGAATATTTTCTGGTTGGGTGTTAAGCCTTGTGTATATAGTAGATCTCCCCATATATAAGCAAAAAGGAACAACAAGATACCGAGACAGACACTTTTTTGACTCTTTTGAGTTATTTAATATCATCATTGTCAGTTAGTAGTTCAAATAAACATTTTTGTTCTTTACTCAAAGGCGAAAGGGATATGTGGGTCGACTTGTGCCTTCTCACTGCTTGGTCCTCTGTTCTTCTCTTTGAGAAGCTTCTATGTATAACACCGAATGTTCGCTTCACGTGCTTTATGCTTTTCGATTCTATTCTATATTACAGCTCATATGCCAATGATATCTTCATAATACGTAAAAGTTGCATCAAAGATTCTATAAGTATATCGTTCTTATAATTTGCCTTCATATTTCAAGTCCAAATTCAACGCTCATAATTTACATTTCAAATGCATATTCTTGACGCTCATATATTTCCAGTGTGCATACTTGACTTTCATATATTATACTTGAATTAGACATGAGGAATGTATTTCCTCCTGAATGTCTTTCTTTTATGCATTTACGCATTGTTATAATACCGATGCCGGCTAGGCTTGGAAACTACAACAACACAATGACTGTACACAACAGTTGGTGGAGTTGCTTTATTCCTCGGCAAGTTACAATAATAATAATAATGAGGACGACTTCACAATACGGAGGGAGTGGAGGGAATTTTAAATTTTTAATCGCAATTAGCCCAGAGGAGGAAAGTGTAACAAGGCTTGTCAAGATGACTTGCAGTATTTTAATGGTAGTTTCGCCTTAGTGGTTTGTTCTTTTAGTATAATATTGCCTTTCCGGAGATAGTTCCTCTTGTAATGGACCGATGGTATGTATAACAATAACAACATATAGTGTATGGACCAATATAACAACTCCCACTGTGCTTATGTACGGCTTAAAATATAGCTCTCCAATCTACTAGTCGCCAACATGTAGAACAATATGTGAACGGACGTTTACAATCCCGCAGGATCATTATTGATAGTAAGATAGTTCTTTGGAAAGATAAAAATAATTGTTATCTTGTTATTCTTAAAAATTTTCAAGGGTTGGGTTTGTTTTTGTACCAATTCCTTGTCATTAGAGTCATTCTGCGGTGTACCTTGGTCGGTCGGAGCTGTCCAAATGTGTGGTTTGTGCTGATATGGGGACTTTATTTGAACTGCTTAAACATCATTCGGCATAAGGCTTGAGAGCTGTATCTACATACAAGCCAGCAGAACTCTCTGAAGGAAGAAGACAGTCCGGAGTAATTAATTCAGGTTGGGAAAAACTGTCCAAGTCGGTATATTCCGTTTGAATATTAAAGGGTAAAACTCCCATCTATGGTAATGTACTTAATTGTATCCAATGCTGTTTGTAGTCGAGCAGTTTGGATCCGGGCTCCTACTTGTACAATGTAACATATCGCCTGGACTGAAGCAAAGTCAAACTTAAAGTGTCAACCTTCGGAATATGTTTGTCACTGACTGGAAGATTGATCGACCTGTTTTGCTACGAATGAGTAATGATGTTTTTCTCGTCAGTCCCAGTCTCCCGATGAGGATATATCCGTTATGTTTTAAGTACATAAATTCTGCAATGTTTTAAAGAAGGCTTCTTATATAAAGCATTTGAGTCAACAAGCCCGTCTTTTTCTAATGATGCCGGATGTTATTTGAACTAAATATGGACTGGAGGGATGGAGGAGAAGCAATCAATAACTCTTTTATACACATACAATCTTACCGATTCTTCACTCTCATGACACTATAAAACGTTGATCCTTTTCTCCGCAGTTTTCCTTGTAAACGACAACTTGAAACCGAACGGGTCACTTTAGTCATTTGGTACTTCTCAAGTTGTTTTCCTTGTCTCTCAGGTATACACTTTTGAAATTGATGGAATACTGTTTCAACCAGCAAGTGCTTTGTGGTTTTGAAGGAACATTCATGAATTTGGAGGAACAAAAGGCGTATGTGGATTAAGAAGGCCTCTGTGCATTATAGAGATCGACAAGCATTCAGAACCAAACATTTGTCTCTCTGGAAGTAACTACAAGAAATTCTATTTAAGAAAGGTACAACAAGCATTCGTAGATTAAAGGATACAAACATTCACGGATATGAGGAACATGACTGTGTGAACCTACACAAACAGCCTTTCGGGCTTCTTTCAAAAGTGATTTGTTATATTTAGAGCCAATGTCAGATCCGAAAGAAAAATAAGAATTAGAGATCCAAATCCCCTGTGTATAAACAGTACATAGACAAATAATTATTACAGAGGAGGAAGCGAATTTCCTGGTTGTCGCATTTAAGTATTATTGTGACTCCATGCATCAAGATGTATAGAAGAAACAAGTTGGAAGACTTCCAGCTGTCTTGATTCCAAATATGATATCAAAATGAACTTTAAATTAGCACTAAAAAGTTGACTCATTCCCACCATCCTCTGTCTACATTATCCGGTGATAATGGGGCTGCTTCCTTCCTCTCTCTCTGCTTTTTGCAGCCCTTATTTTTTAACATTTCTGTATATGACAGTATCTCACTATATAGAAAAATCATAATATATACATTTATGAACATTACACACGCATAATATATAGAAAGAAGAAAACTACATAAATCCCTATTCTCCCCGAAATATGAAATGCTAATTATCTACAGCCATTTCATTAAAATCCTGTAATGTAGGGAATTACCGAGTACAACGTTTGCCGCTATTTTAAATATTTTTGAGGGAGTCAATGATGCGTTTAGTACCGAGTTTTGAAATTCTTGGCGAGAGTTTCTCTATATAGAGACCGGGACATGCTTAGGAAATAAAGAAGGGAGTGCATTTAATTCATTTTTTCCTCTTTCTTCTCCTGACGATTTACTCCTGCACAGTAAGTATACAGTGAATACTTATGCTTTATATATCTACTTATTTTGAAGTTTATTATATCAGTATATATTTTTAGCATTGTTAATCACAAAATTGCCACTTCATTTAAAATACATGTCTGATACTTGAAGATCTGAAAAATAATATTCTGAAGCGCGCGTGCTATTAAATAACATTACATACAGCAGTATGCTCGTTATCTCCAGGGCAATTATATTAGACTGGAGCCGTGTTTAACCAAAACATCGCACCAGTGTAGCCTCTACATTCAGTAAAAGTTAATTTAGTTTGAGCCATTTAGCACTTGTCTACCAGTCAGGCCTGGTTTATTTGCGGGATGAGGATTTTGAGTCTTGATAGAATTTGTCTATTTTTTTTTGCTTAAGCGTGTAAAGTAATGGAAAGGTGAATTAGATAAGAATTCAGGGAAGGTACAGCAGTGTAATATAATAGTGAGATAGGAAGTTACAATGCAAGCACTTGGGTTCATAAAACTTTAAGATACGCCAATTCTTAAGAATATCAGTTGTTCTAAGAAGCTAAAAGAGTGCAGCCTTTTAGAGTGTTAGAGCCTCTACAATATAGGCAAGACTGTGAAATGGAGAGAGAGAGAATACAGATGAGTAAAAGTCAGCGGTGAAATTTTTTGTTATGAAATGTCGACAGTTGGAAATACTCTTGTGTCTAAAGAAAAGGCTGGAAGCCTCGTCGTCTCATAAATTTCTGCCTTTTGTGCACAAAAGTACCAAGTAGGTAAGTAAGTCTACAGTGTAGCTTTTTCAAGAATTCCCTTTCTGTATATAAGGCACGGGAGGAAGTAGATCCTCCATTACTTAATGCGGCGAGATACGAATGCATGCCGTATGCAGTACACTATATGCCGGGCATGGTGGTGTAGCCTGAACGAGTGAGTATTGTGAAGGGAGGAAAGTTTGCGAGAAAATTGCGGCTTCCCCGAGTGTGTACTGATGGCTTTTATGTGTGACTTTTGTGGTTTTATTTTTTTCCCTCCTTCCGTCTTTATTCCTCTCCTCATTCTTTAGAATTCTCGGAGAACAAGACCAGGTTTGACTTGCAATAGAGGATCATAATATATTTATATGTATAAGACTTGTTACATATCAGGAGTATTTTAACCATATAAAGTGTATAGTTCTTCATATAAGAAATAGCGGGTGTATATGAAGCTTATTGAAGCTATACCAAGTGTAATGCATCTCTAATGTAGACCCGCTGCTCTCCTAATGAGTAGTACTGCTTCAGTAAAGAAGCTCCAGCAAAAAAGGAAATGATTGTAGCTATAACTAACAAATAGCTTAAACTTTTAAACCAAGTGTGCGGCTATGGCAGATGTAGTTTATTTCACCTTTAATACTTACTTTTGCCAATGGCTACAAATACAAATTTCCCAGTTGTGGCTATTCCATGCAGTGTAAGTAATATACTAGAAGTCTCTGGTATTAACTTTTAACATTGTTACTGGATCTTTGTACAAACTCTGCACCCCTTTCCCAAGTCCCGTCATTCTTCCTTCTATTGTTGACGACAATATAAGACGGTATAAAAGATTTTGGAGAATCCTTGCAGTGGCAAGGAAAACTATACATAGTATATAGTATACAGCAATGAAATAAAACTCTGGAGTGAGGCTGGAAACTGCCGTTGGCGCCTTATTCTTAAATTTACCTACCATTGACTACAACATAATACTGTCTAGTTACTCAGCTTATTTCAAGCTTTGATAGCATTCAGCTACGGGCGAGATGGTGACGGACTCCCTTGCGCATACATTCAATCCATATACTATAGCTTTTTAGCCGAAAGAAAAGTCCGTACAGCACACGTACATTTGATTTGAACTCTGCCTCCGACATATAATAGGATTGATTTCACCATGAGATTCTCTTCACGTTCGACATGAGAGATTGAGTGATTTTCCCAACATCTCCTTCTACTTTCCTACACTGTACCACCACCATCACCACCACCAACGCTATAGGCTCCAAACCGATAAAAGCTAAAGCTACCAGCAATTCATTCTTTTCAGTATACTGACCGTGCATTATATAGGCTTTGGACGTTTTGGAAAATATGACATTACAAAGGGTCGGAATTTCAGCATTACACATCATGGAAATCGTCGCAGTATACATGGCAAGCCTATTCTGAAATCCTTGCAGTACCATGTGTTACATATGGTGAAAACAGCCATAAGGGGGTGGGTATTTCGTATACATAGTGCAGTATGTATAACTTAAACTAGCACTCTCAGTACAGAATTCATGCCCGTGTATATGCTCCGAATCATAAAAATGCCCCAGACAATGATCGCTACTGCTTTCCAATATCTCTGTGGTCCGTTGTTCTCACATATACTACTGCAAACCCAGTATATCGGCTGTGTACCCAACTATATAATATTGTACTCCGAAAGTGTAGTTGGTTTGTATTTCATCCAGACACTGTTTTCATTCTAATATTCCACCCGCCATGTGCACTAGCAAGGTATACTTACTCAGTTCGGAGGTGCCAGCATCTCATTACTAGTGCGATCACATGGTATCTCTTAAGCAAACAGTTGAGGGTGTGGGTGCCGGAATAAGGATTTAATTAATTTCCCTATCACTTCCTTTCTCTGCACTCTATGTCGGTCGATGCGAAAAATTTCGGTAGTTTGTGGCTAAATTCATCAATATATAAGTGCAAACTAGGATATAATACTTTTTCACCATGGAATTTTTCATTCTCTGTACTAGGATATACACTTTCAAGTTCCTAAAGTATGCTCCATACGTTAGTACTTTGGGTACTGTGGTACGAGTTTTGATTCTTCAAAAAGATTTCAAATGCTAACTTCCACGTATCAATAATAATTTATTTTTACGTGTATTTGTTTGTTTTAATATTATTAAACCTAGTACCTCCCGCTGTTACAATCCGAGGCTACTAAAGTAAAAATTAAAACCGCATTAGAATCCACCCTGACTGAATCTATTTACATTAAAGATGAGTGTATAATCTATGGAAGGATTACATATAAAGCTTGATCGCTTTGAAGCTCCTACCCTTCCTCATTTATCTTGACAGCATAGTAAGTATATAGTTAAAGGATGACTTGACGGAGGAAATGATTGAATTTTGTATAATAACAGGGGCAGAGCAATCTACACAGGCTCATCGTCAAGAGATGAAAATAATAATGTATAGTGTTCTGCATGGATGTGAGACGGCCCGAGAACGTAATTACCGTCATCAAGCGTTCTTAAAGGAAAAGCATGCATAAAAGCACGTTACATCCAGAGAGTGTCTCATTGGGTCCGCAAAAGCGACTCGTCGCTCATTAATCAAAGCCGACCATGATTAATTAGATTTTGAACTCCCACTTGCGCCATGGAACAACATTCATAAGCAACAGTTGGCTTATTCGTTAGCAGTGCCGCCACGTCAGGAGGACGCTTTGTGTGGGCAGCGGAATATACACAGAAGAGAAAGTGGCTTGTATGTTAGCAGGTTAACCTAAAGTGACAATCTTCTCTCAACTGAGGTTACCCGACACAGCATCATGGATGCACTTGTAATCATTCAGAAATTCAATTAAGCTGGTTGGTGTGTCTATGTATAGATGTTAATATGTATATAGTCATAATTTATATCGGTGAGGGCATGCAACACTTATATGCTTTGAAAATTGTATAACTTCTACCATTAACGAAATTTTTCCTAAGGGGTTTATACACTCAAGCTAATATATTCAACTTATACAGTGTACGTGTACCAAAGGCGTCATTATACATATGTAACTTGATTAACTATATTTCAAATGTAAAAACAGGCTATATATAGCTTAGGCTGTGAAACTTGCTCATTTCACGGCTGGTCACAACAGCAGAAAAATGAGGCTGGTCGCACCGTATCAAGGGTCGGTTCCAGAGCCATGTGACTATCTTTATCTTATGGCTTGTATCAATATAGTATGTTTATGCATATGTATGTATAAACTTTTATGCTTATGCAAGTATAACTACATGGATAAGTCTCCATTTCTCCAAACGTTTTGATTCATGATGGAGGACTCGGAGGGACATAAAGGATGGGGGACCCCCTACCTGTGACCATCAATAGGACACATATCATATATCACATCACTTGGTCTTCTTGAATGAATCCCAATAATTCCGACGACTGATAGGATATTCTCACTCCAGACTACTGACTTGAGCAAGGGGTGGGCGACAACTACATCAAGTCAGGTTGGAAAGGCTCTCCGGCTATTCAAAAGGGAAATCCATTCACAATCAGTATCATTACCATAATGTACAAGCACCTAGACAAACTTTAAACATTGTAGGTACATATAAATAGATAGCTTATATGAGCTTTGTATAACCAAACCTTTGCCTATAATGTTAGATTTTTTATTTAGTTATTTATTTTTATTCTCCAGAGAGAGAAAGAGAGCCTTACTTCATTCTCAAGTCTGTGTGTGTGTCTGAGAGTGAAAGAGGTAAGAAAAATATGTAGATTGCTGGAACAATGTGAATGAATCAATTGCCCGTCCACCCATTCTTATGTATATTGAAGGATCTCTTGGTTTGATTGTTGCATCACCTACTAGTATTATTGCCATTATTTCTCCGTACGCAAGGAGTCCGGGAGACAGTATTTTGACGCCCAAGTAATTTAAGTGGATGCCTGGCATGCATTATTCAGTAAATGATAGCAGAATATAAATTCAAAGGCTTCAATTCATTCCCAACACATGTAAATATATAGTAATGACTTGGTTTGTATGTGTGAGAGGGAAGACTGAAATTTGTGGATGCGAGGGAGAGTGAGATCCCTGTAAAATACTCACTTGTATATATTACTTTAGTTCTTGGAGCAGTTGACGTTGGTGTGTTCGTGTGATTCAAATATATGCTCCAGTGTCTTCATGCCTGTTACATTATTATGAAAATTGATAAAGAAGAATTCTTCAAAGGGTTTTTTATATTACATATATTGAGATACAAGAATACAAAGTAGATGTATCGTGCCATCGCTTATACATACTCATCATTGTTTGCATTTGAATAAGTAGGACTGACATGGTCGTACTTATTATTACGTGGACCATTATGATGATATGTCAGAAGAGAGTATGTTGCTGGTAGTATATTTCTTGTATTGTATGGGGAGCTATATGGATGCAAAGAAGTTTACTACAACAAAGTAGAAGAATCGTTGACATGTGGTGAGAATTTTTGACTTGATTTTTTCTTCAGTGCACATCAAATGGAAATGTTTTGATGGGTTCGTCCGTTTAGATCTCACAGTCAGACCCATCTTCTACACTATTTCAAAAGTCATTCATTCATATGTATCAGTGAGGTAATGCATTATGCAAGGGTGCGAGTCTCTTTGAATCGTCTGTTTCTCTCTCTCTCTTTTGCTTATACATAGGCAAGTACATCGTGTGTATCTTCTGTACATCTTCACTTCTAGTACTAATACATTACTACAAGAGTATACACATCGAAGGCGTGGAGCGGTGTAAATCTCTAATGCTAATGTTATAATGGAAAGGAAACGCATGTTTGTACATTTATGCATGCGAACAGCACAAGACTTATTACTGTTATACTACAAATAGAGAGAAAAACAGAGGGACCATGCACACAATCAGATACAACCGGAGTTGTGGAACTGTTCACTGTCCCGGAATTCTTCTCATCTCTTGTAAAGCATTTCCACCGTTGTAAGTATACATATACAAATCTGCGTATGAACTTAAATTTGTTTACGAAACCAAGTTATACACTTGACAATATAGACGCTCTACTCCATAACCTCACGACATAAATCGAGTAGCTATTGTATATGCATCAAAGTGCATTTCCAATGTTTCTTATGTATACAGAACGAAGCCACAATGTCGTTGGGAGATGATTATGTTACATTAATAAGATACAATTGCTACCCGCGTCAAGAGCTTTCCTTCCTGCATATATACTCCAGTCCATGAGCCTCCTCTTCCCCATTGTGATAATATTTCTGTTTAATACCACAATGCCCAGCATTATTTGTAGTGTGTGAAGAGGAGATGATAAACTTGGACTGGTTATCGCATTCCATCTTGCGCTTCCATGGTTGTGATGTGCACGATCTAAATATATATGCTTTGACTCTGTATACGTCCTCCATTTGCATAATATCTTGCATTTCTGTTAGAATCATAACTCTCTACATGATTCGTACTATGTATATCTAGCTTGCATTATATGGTTTTTATGTGCCCATGAAGGAACAAATGGAACGCATTCCTTCTCCACCACCGCTCCTTCTCAAGGAACACAGCATATGTAATATGTATCTACATATGTTTTCGGCTTGAATAATAAGGTGGTAATGAATTTTAAGATTCAATTGTGAGTTTCATAATTAAATTCAATTATAAAATCCAAATTTCATCGACGAATTGGCTTTGGGAAACTAATTAGCATTCATTTGGTTGTGTCCATTTACAATATTAAATTATTTACGCATCAAATTTCCCTATCTGGCACTTACAAAACATAAGTATCTATATGCACGTTACCTTTTAAAGCTAAAGATAAACAAGTTCAGCATTGAATTTCATCTTCATTTTTTTTACATGGATATATCAAACGTGGATCCACGTTCATTGACGATGCGAGGGAGAATTTGTTTAGCAGAGTTTGTGGATTATTGCATACATAATTAGATAAATGCAGGGTCTTTGACATGCACGGTCTTTGACATGAAAGCATGAAGATGCATAAGCAGAAAAACATTGTTTTTTCTGTAAATAAAATGGAAGACTTGTATGTCTGTGAAATGACTGAAGGTTTGTGCTGACGTGCTGGTTCATATTCAAAACTGATAAGGCCCGAACTGAAGGTCATGTTTTTTCCCTTTCCGGTGTAATAATAATTAACCCAAGCCATAAATCCTCCCAATTATTTATATAACATTTATCTTGGAACTCCACTTACATATTTTGCGTTGGTGTTAAACTTGCACGTAAGGATTTATCAATTTACATGATGTACTCGTGTATGTATTCTCAAATCGACAGAATACACATGCATACTTACACAAGATTACATCTAAAGGAATACATCAAGCTATTTATCTAAAGACATCTCTTGTTGCTCATTTTTTTCAAAATGACATACTGCAAGTGACGGTTGGGTCAGCTATATGCAGAAGAGATGTTCAGAAGCGTAATGATGCCGATAACATCAACTATTTTTGTAACTATTTAATCGGTGGAGCAAGTACATCAATTTAAGGGTTTAATCATAAACAACGAGTCCACAATTGATATGGACATACTCGACGGGAGTGTCTTTGTTCAAGTAAAGTTCATGTCCATAGTTTAGGTAGATTTTAATATGTGAAATTGCTTGTTATTTCCTTGACAGTTCATACTTTCATTTGCCAGCAACACGGTTTATATCTGAATAAAGAAATACAAGAATTGAATTGAGAAATTATTAGCATTGAAAGATATACAGGATTAACATCGAAATATAAACTTGTAACATCTAAAGTACGCAAATATGGTGTACTACAAGAATGTAATGTTCAATGTAAAGTGCCACTGAGGCTTGTTTTACATGAAGATGTTACCAAAGTATTGAATATCACAGAGATTAGGAGCATCCGTGTTTTAATTCATTGCAGTTAGACAGCATCATTGGGATAATTAGTAATAGACCATTAATAAACCAGCGGCGAGGTCAAAGTTGAGCAAAAATATCGTTATATGTATATAGGTATACATCTTTATCTATATATGGATACTCTTAAAGTTATTGAACGAGTGCAAGGAGATCTGAATTTCTTTAAAAAATGTTGTATGTAGGTAAACGTCTGTTTACTGATGAGGCACTTCCATTGCCACAGGCCATAGGCTATATTTAAATTCGAGATAAACGTTGTATCTACAACAAGAAAGGAGTAGATTTTGTATTATAGAACTTATTCTAAACTATGTATGTAACTTCAACATAAAAGGACATTAAAAAACCGAAGAGTTACTAAATCTCTTTTTAACTTATACATACTCCGATTAGGTTTTTTACCATAATTACTTCAATGTACATCAAGAGGTTAGTAGGAGTCAGGGAGAGCATGTACGCTTGAACTTCTGGTATAATACTGCAGCTTGGTATAGAATTACCATTTATATGTTATTGAGTTTCTGAGCCACAAGGGCGTACATTTAAGCTATAATTACATATACGCACAAGTGTAGATCAGCAGGCAAAAAGTCTTGGCAGACTAATGTGTCACAAAATGTCTTTTAAAGACTCACTTCTGAATTCTCCTTTGGACGTGTCTTCTTTTGTATATAGATTACTGACTGTAGTTCTATACAACTGTATATTATGCATACGATCGTGCCAGCAAGTCTGCAGTGTAACCACATTAAAGTTTTCCAAGTACAAGTCATGAGTTGCCCAAACCAAGATGTATTATTCCCCAAAGTGTCATGGAGAATCCATTTTTCCATTTCGGGCTTAAGCCAATGCAGAAGTAAACGCAGAGCCTAAGCAAGTCATGCTATGTCGAAGGAAAAATGCATCTACAATACATATTACATTACACTTTACTACTGTACTTATTGCAGTCCGTGAGGCCTCATCGAAGGCAATGTTACAGGAATAGAGTTCTAATCTAGATTTCTTTTTCTTTTTATGCATCTAAAGCGTTTTTAGGGTTTTCTAATACGCTTTTAAAATCTTCTTCGTTTAGAGCACTCTTTGCCGTTTATGCCCTGCTTTATATAAAAAGTGCATTTGCTATACCGTGCGTAGGATATAGCGTAGGATATATCCAAAACGGGTGTCTAATGAAGGAAAAACGTGTAGTGTTCAACTATGTAGTACAATTAGCGTCCATACAAGTGAGACGCAGAGTAATCTGGGAACATATAGCACAACACGTAATGTCATGTAATTATATGGCGGACCGTAAAAAATCATTATTAGGCACATTACGCAGCTACGCAGGATATTTTATTATCACTACACTGGGATACAATTTTGTCTTTGGTGGATGTCTACACGCGAATATCTAAAGAGTCATATGTATATCATTACAAATTTCAATACAAGAGCTGTAAGTATATCTATAGTATATGGAACTTAAACACTCCTGGGTAATATAATTATGTTAAATTGCTACTCGTTCTAATTATGCATTAATGATACCTTTTTTTGGTAGGCATGTATACTTATGATTAGACAGAACCACTCTCAGAAGGTGAACCATTTTACAAATATGTCAAACAAGTTCAGGAGATAAGAATGTATGTATGTAGCAGAATCTGAAATCCCGTAGAAGAAGCTGAGAAACTGAATATATATGGGCATAGAAGCTAGAAGAATCTAAAAGTAATTATATAATGAACCCCAAGAGTACATATGTAAGGGAAGCTGAAAAACTATTTCAGAGAACCAAAAAATATGTAAGAGAATCTTGAAAGCTATGCAGAGTAAACTTGAACGTAGCATACAACGTGAAAATGACTAGGGAAAGTCCCGTAAAAAGGAAGCAAGATTAGGTTGATGGGAGCTGTAGAGTCCGGACATAAAAACAGGGAAAATTCTAGCTGAATATAAAGAATTTACGCTAGCAGCTAATAAATATGATCCCATTAGTCCTAATCAAGCCAGTTTAAAAGTTTGTGAGTGAGCAGGAGAGAGACTTTGTTCCTGCTACTCTCCTTCCGACACTCTATCTCCTCCCTGACTTTTTACTACTCTCGACGTCAATAAATTTATCTACCCTTACATACTCCGGGAAGACTCTAATACATACACATATAGTATAGCAGAGGTAAGAAAACAACCTATGCAGTATCACTTTCTTCTTCGTCTTCTTCTTTTGCCACTCTTCTCCAAGCAAAAAACCAACAACATTTAAAGTACGCTACTATATAGTACTTGGCATTTCCTCTCCAACGAAACTAGCTCGCACTTGATGAGAACGACGATAAAAAGAGTAGTGGCTTTGCAAAAAAATAAGTATATTTGAATTGTTTGTTAAAATACATAGCTATATGCTGGCTGCTGCAGTCCCGTGGAAGGAAAGTGCCATTACTGTTAGGGTAAGCACGGTCGTTTGTATTACTTCGTGGTAAAAAGACTCAGGACTTTTCATAATATTATTCATTTAATTTTTAAACTCGAGGAAAATATGCGGGAAGGCAAAGTATTACGTTCTTTCCACCCGCCTTTTTCAACGGTTGATTCTTCCGTTGGTTGTCAAGTATTCTGACTGAAATTGTGCCTTTTGCTTATGGAAAATATTTTGTAATTCTCAACGCTTTTGCTTTCTTATACACAGAAAAATGGTAAGCTCTCCTGAATACTGAAGCCTTTTGAAGTAGATTCATTGACTATGCCCAACATTGTGGTCTACCGTTTTGTATGTAGAATACATGTAAAGCCCATGCAGACCACTTGACTAAACAGTTATGAAGTGCTGGAAGTTGAAATACAGTAAAACTAGAGCATTTCAGAAGCAGGAGAGAAGATATCTCATGGTTTATTATTTTCTGCGTATAAAGTATTCGAATGTATGTATACCACAGCTTTAAAATTCATGAAGAGCGCTTCTCCTCGCCAGAGCTTCTTCATCGTTTAGTTTTACTACAACGCGGGTGAGGGAAGAGCTACTTGAAAAATAACATAACGCTATATGCTCTACACGATTCTCCAAGACAAGATCGTCAGCTGAAATTAGAAATTAAAGATTGAAATCATTTGAGACAGTGACAGTGTGTCTAGAGTGTTGAATTGCTATAGAGTGAGTCCCTCCGTCCTGGGGTGAATACTCTTTATCATGACTTTGGAGGAGAGAACATTAAATACTTTTGAAACTTCTTCTTTCCTTCCATGTTATTGCTGATTCTTGACAGCCGCTTCAACTTTACTTTATAGACCTATGCATTTTAAATTGTAAGAACCATATCTCCAATTCGTGTCTCTTGATGTCTAGTAGATACTTTCTTATGTTTCTATGAATTTTCCAGTGCATTTCTTTGGTGGCGTTCAGTCAGACATATGTACATGTATAGTCATTGAAATAGCATTGTTTCAATTTCATTACTGCTGATGGATGTATATAACAAGTAATACAGTTAACAAATACGTATTGAATTTTTCCTTATTACGGGACCAATACATATATTATGTCACTATATAGGTATACCCTGACCACATTTCTCCCTGTCACAAACTTTGATGGTTATGATCCGTTCTGGTATTGTCTTTTCACCTTTTGAATGATGTGCCCACTCTTTTAACATTTAATGCAAGGGAAGTAACAAGGTTATATGAGGAGCGTGCACCATTTACTCTACAATGGTTATTGTGGTTGAGTGTTAAAAAAGAAGTTTGGAAACCCGACCTGGTGGAAATTGAATTACTATTATTATCATTAGATGAATGAAAATGGTTCTTGGTGAAGACCAACATTTTCCAACTGAAAATGGAAAAGTGAATGTACAAGGAAAAGTGTCAAAAAAGGTTGACGGATTGTTTCTAATTTTCAACGGGTTCTGAGGTCTACAATATTGTAGAGTTGTATATGTACAAGCTTAGTTAGTTTAGTTGTTGACCTGCTCTTCTTATTAGACACGGATTCAGATTTATTGTAAAGGCACTACATATTTCATGTGAATCCTATAATAGTGATATCCTGAACCCTGAAGTTATTATAAAGAGCCGCGTGATAAAGAGCCACAAACAAATTTGTTATAAAGAACTTCAACCAATTCCATTACAAAGGGCCTCATCCAATTTTGTATTAACAAACTTGGATGTTTGTAAGGCATAAATACGTTAGGGAATTTTATGGTGTGTAGTAAATCAGTCAGGAATTAAAACCTGGTTAAGGGTTCATCCCGGGACACCCCGCCACCTTCCCTACATAAACTTACTAATGGATGAAATTTCAATCCTCGTCTCCATCAGTAACCGATACCTCTCATTTGAAACCCAGTAAATAAGTGTTGAGAGCTCTGGGTGTGCAGAGGTAGTTAGGAAACAAAGATCCCACCGACACAATGAAAATCACAAATTATCCTTTATAATGCAATTCTTTGGAAAATGTCTTTAGTATGTTTGAACGCGACCAGAGTATTGTATTCCTATAATCACACCACACGTGTGTGTATCTAACACTTGAGTTACCTTATATTATAGCCACAACGCACCAAAAACCGGGAGTGTAAAGGTAATAGCCATATGACAGCAAGAGAAATTGCTCCGGGAAGGATCTTTTTATAGAAGCAAATAGCTTTTTCCAACGGAATAACTATAAGCTTGTAATGCTTGAATATGGAAGAGCAACGTCCATGGTATGTATGAGCATGAGTTGTTAGTGTAGCATGGACATGTAAAGTTATATAGTGTTTTGTCTGACCAAGCAAAGTTAGTGTTGTGTTAGAATATGGAAAATCAAAATTAGTGTGAACATGAGCTCTGCGTGAAACTTCCAATATATTTTTCAAATGGAAATAAAGAATAACGAATATATGGTGGCGGCAAGGATAATACACCGTTCTGCTTTAGCCTTCAATATTGAGCAGTGTATGTATACACAATGTATTTTTGAAGCATGTACACAGTAATAAGTGTATGTAGTATGATGGAGATAGCGAGTCAGCATTCTATTGTCATATCAGGATCATATGCAGTGTGTCCGTCCGTTGTCCTGCTTAACTCATCTCGTGCCTGGTAAAGTTGAGGATCCAGAACGCGTTACAATTTGGACCCTCACCTTCTTCATCCAATGTCTTCTATGTATATGCCCGTTTTGAAAATTGGATGCGTGAGCAACAAGGGGGGACCCCCCATCGTTGTCTTACACTCAGAATTCATCTAGTTTCTAACCTCTACAACGTATAATGCACACGTATGTATACAAGCACACACAGCTCCAAACACTTTTGGTTCTCATACCTTAGGTGTAATTGTACAGCTTGTAAATAAAATATCCCGCGTACATCCCCCTGCACAGGTATAAATGTAATGTAATCAGTGACGAGGATGAATCTCTGTCCTGAATTTATATGGACTTACAATCAGCAAGATGACTTTTGGTGGTGCATTTTAAAAACAAATTTTATTTTTTTGTACTAATATTGCTATCCTGGCTTTGTTTATAACTATGTTAATGTAATCAGTGCTATTATACATACATTCATTCGGTTAAGGTATTAGCTTTGTAGATTCTTGAACATTACATGTTTAAATAAATGTTCGACGAACTGTGTTCGTGTTGAACATGCTTAGAAAGCTGTAAGTTGGAGTTTCTGCGTTATTATTGTTGTACCTTCCTACTAGGTAAGGTAGCATTAGATTGGTGGGAATTGTCCAGAGAATTCTCCTGTATATTATAAGGTAACTAGGCGTGTAATTTATTTACAGTAATTGGAAATTTATTTAAAATCTGTGTCCAGCACACATTTATCATTCCTGCAGCATTGTTTATACATTATAGGGACGCGGGTAATGTGATAATAAATATTTTTACGTGGAAGGAGAACACATAACCGGAGGTGGTATCTTTCACTATCAGAACTTGCATATACTTATAGCAAAAGCATAACTATACAGGTTGTTGGATCCCGATTCCATTCAGAATTCAAAATAAATTGCCTACCTGATGCTGTTCCGTGTAAGATTATCACAGCGCTCTATGATGCAGCAAGAAATGAAAACAAAAGTTGGTGCTTTGTCGGAAATGATATATTGAACATTTATAATTTCCTTTTGGTGGTCCATCCACGATCTCAACATACCAAACTTATTTCTTTATAACTCCAGACACTTAACGACCACTTTGTATGTGGCAAATCAGTCATATGATTCCATTCTTTACGCTTTCCTTGCCCAAACGCTAGTAGTACGTACATACCTATAACAACAATCCACATGATGTGACATGGCAGCCGTGAAACACAAACAAGTTATTAGGTTTAGATTCGTGTAGTATTCACCGTACATATGCAGTTTGCTGCAGAAGTTCCAAGTATTTTAATTTCAGAATTCATGCTTGTGAGGCTGGAAAAGCATGTTATTTCCTGAGCTTATGGCCCTTCCTTGTACAAGTAAATTGCATACAAATAGAAACATATAACTTTGAAGCGTAAACAAAAATACAGACAAGTACTAGTAGCACTGGGAGAAGTGAAATGATGAATGGATCATTTTTTTCCTTTTCGTCTCTTTTCCTTCTCCCTTTCCCTTACTTTTCTCCTTTATATATGAAATATAGATATATGCAGGTAGAAGCATCTGTGTACATTTGGAATTAAAGTTCGAGAGAAGTTGTACAAATACGAAAGATTTCCAGAATAAGGGGGGAGACAAAGATGAATTTCATAATATAAGGATGTCTAAGTGCTACGTGAAGGTATGTATTTATACGTGATATTTTGCTATGTATTTATATCCGTAGCTGCATTAGTACATAAGAGACAACATAACCCAAACCAAAAGTTTTCATAATAAGAAACATATAGGTTCAATTCAACATGCAGTCAAGTCGTATATGACTACATACAATGATACTATGGAAGCTCCGCTCGAACATTTATTCTTCGTGGTTCCCATTAAACTTCGGACTTAATCCGATTTGTCTAAGCATTCTTCTCTGTATTGGCCCCATTGTGTAGGCACTCACCTTCCACACAGTCACATACAAACCTTGGGTATCTATACAAACCTGGGCATTTAAGCTCCTATGATCGTTACAATTCACAGGGAAAATCAAACAGGGGAGTGCATATCATTTCTTTTTGTAGTAGTTGTCTACTCACTCAGTCAGTGGTTTTCGTTTCGGATACAGCGTCAAGTTTTCACAGTGAAAAGCGTGTCTTATGAATATGTTAACTCATAAGTAACATTGTGGAACTATAGCATTTACGTTGTGTAAGAATAGTTATGATGTACCATGATTTTCGAATGCATGGTGCAGCTGATGCATTTATCCGCCACCAAACAAGACATGCTAACATTGGGTTGAAATTCGTTAAACCATAGGTATGCAGTATATAATGGATATGGTAATAATAAGATAAAACATTGTGGGAAGCAAAGGATAGAACTATTCTGCACGCATACACAAGTTTTAAGCCAAAGCTGAATTTATTGCTCGATTTGCTCTGTGCTTGCAGAGCTCTGCAGAATAGTACAACTCCGTTTACTAATGGAAGGAGGAGGGCGACTGAGAGAGTCAGAATTCAGAGAAAGATTCTTGCTTGCAGAATAGAATTATTCTAGCATCTATTATGCACTTGTGAAGACAAGGGAGGAGGAAAGCCCTTTTTCTACACCTAAACTCACACATTATACATGGAAACTTGGAGATTCAACATGTTCGTTTGCTGATTGGGAATATATATTCCAATGCTTGAATATGCATTGTACGGATTACAATATATCTAAATATATTCACCGTATGTGTACTATAAATAAAGCTCTGCATATAATAAGTCGAATGCATGCACAAAGCAAAGATCACAAGACTGCACTATGCTGCACCTCCGTATCAAAATTCATCCAGCGGGATCTTGACAAAGCATTGAAAAATTGAGGTGGTTGTAATGCTTTCAGTTCAGTTTGGTGCAACGTGCATGTGTGGAAGGTAAAAGGCTTCTATGTATAGTATCTTCAAATGCAAGGGGCAAAATCCCGTAATCTCCTCAGTTGAAAATTTATATTCAAAAGAAGAATATATTTTTGTCTAATTTAAAACTTTCCTTCTTAAACTCCATTCCTTTCTTCTATTCTTTCTCTCCCTCCGTCATCAAAGATACTTTCAATTTTACAAATTATTAGGGAGAAACCTTATAAGGAAACTAAGCAAAGAAAAGGCTTTAGTTATTACATTTTAGCTCGATAGACTTTTCTAATTCATTTCCCTATTCATACCTACCTTGTCGTTTTGACGCTTAAATATTCTTGTATGTTGGACACCAAACCCTTGGTTGTTCAAGCGTATTTTACACGAAAAATTATGCAATAAAGAGTCAAGTACCATGTGGGCTGACGAAATCAAGTCCCATCAACCTTTCGTCAACCACAAGTTCAAGTTCACATTCCATATATGAAACTACCGTTTTACTTCAAATTAAAATTGTGAAGTTCGTTGATGCAACAAATATTATCCATTGCATGCCTGCGTAACCATAAGTTAATTCATGTGCACTCCACTTCCTCTCGGCATTATTTTTGAGCTTCTCCTTGCAGGTTTGAATTAATATTTGGAATTAACCCTTTGGAAGAAGATGAAGAAATCCAGCTTGTGTGAGAATCTTCACAATGCGGTGGAGAGAATTCGTTAGTTTGTATATAAGTACACTTGAATTTTGTTGAATTATAATACATGAGACCTTCACTTACTTAAAATAAATGTGGGATCCCTTTCCCAGGAAGTTCATTATTAAGGACAATTTTTTCAATGGAAATATCAGTCCAGGTTTTAAAATTGTCATGAAGTAATGTGTTCCTTAGGGGATGACGGAGGCTGTGGATGATGTAAGGCTGCATAATCGAACATAAGTTCCCCATTGTACTATACACTATATAGCATTTCCGAAGCCTTAGTTAACTTACGTTTTTAATACTATACAGTTCCCAAGCTTGTCACCATAAGGATTTGTAGCAGTTTGTAGAGCATGAGCTCATATAAATTTAAGAAACATACTAAACTTACGGTACGTTTATGAAACAGTGGTTTAGGAAGCTCTTAATGTTAAACAAATGTATATCCTATATATACATCCTTTAGCACAGCAATAAGAATACATTAAAACTAGATTGAAGAGGTTTGGAACATTTAACAACTGGAGCTGCGGATGTAATGTACAACCGAATATTACATAAGTGAAGCCTGAATAATAAAAAAGGCATTGAAAAAGTTCATATGTACGTAAGTACAGTGCGCCGAATTTTTTCAATGGGCTCGTTTTTATATACTTATACTTGCAGTAGTCCCTCTCAGCTCGTCAGTTCTTAACTTAAAAGAAACATAAAAGTCTGACAATGACAATACGTCAGGACATAATGCATGCATTGGTTCTTTATACTTGGCAATACTTGTAAAGTCCCACTGCCTGTGTAACATTTATGTAGAAGTAGCTCGAGAAGATTGGAATCGAGAATAGGAAAGCTTTCATGTGTATGTTTTGATGTGATAATGGGCTTTCTTCCTCTGACGAATGACTCTATCAATCCTATTCTTTTCAACTTTTCCGAACTTAAATTTTTAAATTCGTTGACAAAGTTTCTACTTTTTTTTTCTTATTGGGAGCTGTGAACACACACGAATATATACAGCAGGGACTCAGAAGCTCAGAATAACTTGATTTAAGTAACTTTTAAGTTCTCTATTTTTTGACAGGAAGGAAGCATGAACTGAAGTTAATGCATATAAATTCAATTCTTATACACGCTAAGTGTATTAGCCTTTTGTAGTATATAAAGAACAAGTTTTTAGTTTAGTTTCGTCGGACCACGTGAAAGATTTATTATGTCGCTGCATTAAAGTGTCAGAGATTATATAAGGATTTATAAGAAGGCTGTGTGGACAAAAAATATTGATCCTACTTGTATTCTTTAGTAGCAGTCATCATTTCTTCTATTCACTCTGTCCATTATTTGTATCTACAGTGTACGAATAATAAAAACATTCTTTCAAAAACTTTTGACGCTCTATCATATATGAGAGAATAAACCCATAATTTCCAATTCAAAGCCCAGAGAAAGAATTGTGGTGAGATGAAAACGCTTCATTTGACAAAACGATATTATGTCCCATAAAAAACCTTTGAATTCTCAATGCGCACTTATGATTATAGAAATCATCTGAATTCAAAATTTAAAATACAGCTAACGTAAATACGACGACTGTTATGACATTGTTGTAAATTAAGCAACGCTATTAATTCCGACGCACAGCTGTGAACTGCAGGACAACAAATTTAAAGCTTTATTAGGCTATGAGAAACAGTATATCTACTTTATAAGTACATGAACTATAGAGCTAAGCTGATAAAGCTAACTTGAAAGGGTTTAACTAGCTTTATAACAGATTCTAATTGCTAAAAAGCGTCTTACGAGAGTTGTTGAAAGGAATAATCCGAGCGGGAGTCATTGAGTTTACCATTAGACTCTAGTCTTCTTGCATGAGCTTATACAGAGAAGCTTAAGTATCTACACATAATGTAATATACATATATAACATATTAACATCTGTAGCAATGTGTTTATATACAGTATGCAAGTATTAGCTTATACATATCACATAAGTACACTTGCATTTGTTATGTGTGAGGTGCACTTTGCTTTGAAGAGTCTCAGCGGGTGAGTTTTTTAAAGGTAAAGAAGCAATAAGAGCTCTTTTCATCATTCCCGTACTATTTTTACAATAATCTTCACCCATTTCAATATCAATCAAATCACTCTTGCTTCACTGCACCTAAATACCAAGGGGAATATACTTCTTCACAAGGAGGACTTTTTTCGCATGAACTTGACTTCTATGTAAGTGAAAAAGTTCGGAACTTTACGCCTGTTTTAGACTTTGGGTGAGTGAGAGAGAGAAAACGAAAGAGTGAGAGAGAGCTGGAAAGAGACCGAAAGAGAGAGAGAGAGAGAGGAGCACATCCAAGTTCCAGTCAACTACAAGACTCCGCGACGTGTGTCGCCGAGTATGTTACCAGAAGAGTGGGAGAGACAGATTTGACTCTATGTAGAGAACTGGAATCCGTCAGGGAGTCCTGAGAATAAACACAGAATTACTTACATCACTATCCACAGAGGGAAGAACACAGTCTGATGGTGGAAATGTGATTGTGATTTTTGTTAGGTTTGAGCAAAATTGTTCACAGCACTATGTGTTTCAGAAGTTGTCAAGGGTGCGATGGGGTTAGTTCTCTTCTTTTTCACTTCTTCATTTTCCCTCTCTATCACTCAACTCTTCTTTTTTACTTTTATATACCAGCGCCCGCGATCTCTTGCTCGTCTTTTATTCAAATGAAAATCAGTAAATATCCAGCCAGTAGTGTATTATACATGCTGAATACACACACACACATTGTAAGAGAAAACTCCATGGAAATGAATGAATCAAGTTTTGTCGTCGAATTTAACTTGACACCCAGCATTCATCTTTGTTGCTGGGTCGTGAAAGGTCTGTATACGACTGTGTAACTTGCACATTCAGGGGGAAGTACAGCATACATATATAATACAGGACATAGAGATATGAGTGAAGGAGTTACGTGTGTAGGAAATATAAAAAAAAATACCATGTCTCTGACTGTCTCCTTCGTCTTCACACGGCAAGTTTTCCTTGTGTGTGTGATTGTGGGGGGTTCCGTGTAGTGTCAAACTGTGAGCTTTAACAGGCACTCATGTGTGGATAAAGAGCGCTTTGCGCTCTTCTTGTATGACAAGCCGTTGACAAGAAATGTGATGGGATGCCCAGATATTTAACGTCTCTTATCAAGCACATCATCATTCAATTATACATTTTTCTTTAGCCTGGCCTTCCTCCGATCACAGCACTACTCTCCCATGAACTCTTGTCAGACCACTTGAGTTTTGCATTGCAAATTTTTCATCCACAGACAACTTTCCCTTTTCTCTTGTCCTCTTGTTATCCAATCAGACTTGCTTTTATTATGTGTGGACGTGTATTTAATCCTTATTAATTTGTTTGTCAGCTCCTGGAAGCTTTTCAACTCTGAAATGAGCAGTCTATGTAGAGAGGTTGGTAGCTCTAATGGTGTTAAATATCCTGCATGTCACACGCATCAATACTTTAATTGCAACGTATTGATGCAATGACTGGAGCTGGGACCGTAATGGGACATCCACAACCTTTTTGCTCAATGAAACAGGCTTTGGGATAACCAGAACATCGTTTAAAATCTATACCTTGACTTCCCACTATAGGCTACAAGTGTGACAAGTTATGTCATGGAGTTAATTGGAAGCGACGACAGTATACGTAACAAGCAGGGATTTCGCAGCTCAGCTCTTGTGGTGATATTGAATATCCCCAAAAGAGTCAGACCCGATAAAGTATAGGAGTCCGCGGCGAAAACTTAAATTGAGTGAGAATGAGGAGTGATGGTGGGAATGAAGTTTAATTGCGGTTTTTAGTTTGCTCTTCCTTCCCTTTCCCATGTAGGGAAGAAATAATGCTTGTTTTTGGAGGTTGTAATGGGAAACATGGCCTATCTTGTATTCTACTTACTTGTATGTTCCTATACTTATACTTATAGTTGATTCTATATGTAATAATTTAATACTCATATATGTGGTAAGTGCAAGTATAAGCAGTTGACGATGACACATAACTTCATCCAACATCGTTTTCTGTTAATCCTTGATTCTCATATTCGGATGTAATACAGTGTCACTGGATTTGGGATGCAAAACCATATTTTTTCCTATACTGTCCAAAAACTAGTTGTTCGGTTTTCATTTCAACTTCAAGCTCCCCTCTGTATTTCGTTTCACCGTGTGTTTCTTCTCTCCTGTGTCCCAATATATCTACTATAGCTGTGTGTGTATAAATGACTGAGGTTGTATGTATGTACAGGGACAGAAGGATACGCGAGGATGGTTCCGAAAAAGGACACGTTTACGTCTAGATCCTTTAATCCTTGGTTTGTACAGTGAAATAGATTTAGTAGTTAGAGGTATTAGAGGGAGGGTTGTGACGTGATGTGGTTCTGACCCCAGTCGTCGGCTCCTCTGCTCTACATGTGGGGAAAATGTCGATTTTTCTTTTCTCGTCGTGTGTCACACACATACCTCTAAGTTCCCGCTCATATTACTTCATAATATTGACTATACACGTCCGCTTCACACCGCTGACTACTCTCGCACTACTGTTTTTGTGTCCTTCCCAACTTCAAATCTAAATTCAACACCCGAATTTTAACAAGGCCAGAGTTATTCACTGCTAAGTTTAAAGATTTAAACACATTGAAAATGGCTTTTAATTTATATGCTTTAAAAAAGTTATGCTTCACATTCCTCGTGGATTTAGTGAATATGCGGGCTTCGGCAAGCTTCACGAGTCACACAGCATGAGAGGAGGAAACTAAACTAAATCGAGTTTTCACTTTAGTATAAGTATATATAAACTAGAAATACATTAACTCACCCGTATTTTTTGCAAATGAAAAGTTCTCTCAAGTTTTAGACTTATCTTTTACGCTCCGATGCTGTTTCGTAGAGCTCATGGAATTCCAAAGGGTTCACATATTATATATATGAGGTTGGCTCCAGCGATGGAATCTGGAGTTTCAGGAGCGTCCGTCCTGCTGCCAGTGATATATGACTGGTACATAGATTTAAATGTGTGTAATTCCATTGTGAGTTTGGCTTCTCATGCATTAACTTTTGGTTAAAATTGTACTTTTTACATGGTTTCATTCCCTTTACAAGGTTATACTTACAGATATAAGGGTTTGGAGTGTACACGACGACATTATTAAAATTACATGGAAACGAACTCCTGAATGTCGTTTGTCCTCCTACGCTACGATTCTATAGTTTCCGTGAATCACAATGTGACGGTTAAATGCAAAAGTGAGGTAAAAAGAATTAATTCTCCTGTACATTTACATTAGAACGTCCAGCGGCTCCGTTTTTAGCTTAAATTCTTTATGAATTCCTCTTTCCAGGAACGCTCTCCATCCGCGACTGCAAGCTTAAATGCGTAAAACCAAGATATAACTGAAAATATAAAAGCGGAGTACAATTTATTCATAGAAACATATAAGTACACAAGAATAGAAAGTCTTAAGGGGCATTCACAATGGTACGTCCGTAAGCAAAAAGTCTACCTCCGTAAGATTTTTCGTCCGTAACCGGAGGAACCATTCACAATCAGTCGCCTCCGTAGCCGTAAGTTCTCCTCATCCGTAAGAAAAAACCTTACGGAAGCAAAGTTGAAACGTCCGTAAGGAGTTTCAACTTTTCGTCCGTAAGCATTGCAATTTCATATTTTCCACGCTGGCAAGGATAGCGCGAGCGCGCGCGAAAATTATATGGATGAAAAAGCTTACGGATGTAAATTTGCTTACGGATGACTTCATCCGTAGCCGTAAGGATTTTGGTCCGTAACCGTAAGAAACAATTTTCATTGTGAATGGTACTTTATAGCGTACATATGAAAACGGCATAATAGTTCGATATAGAGAAACATAGATGTTATATCTTAACTTAAACATGGAATCAGCATTTAAAATGTGTGCGTAAAAGCAGAATATAATTTACATTTACACAGAGAACCAACATAGAAGTTAATAATATACAATGCAGGCAGGGAAACTGGAACTTGCTAGTAGATGTTTTAAGCTACATAATAAAAATTTTCAGCAGTCCATCCAATTCTTTGAATTCCTCGCGTCTCGCCCTTCATCCCCTTGATCCTTGTGTATACAAGGAATATAAATATAAACACGTGAGTGCAAATGTATAACGTTGTTTGCGCAACCAGAGAGATGCTGGAGTATGTGAGGATTACTATTTGTGCCCATGTGAAGGAGCTACTCAAAACTTAGAACTACAGATCTATAGTATGCTTTTGGTTGTTACAAGTGTGCAAAGTTTTCGAAAATGTGTTTGACACTATACTTGAAATTATATATACTGAGGTAAAGTATATGTATCTGTAATTATTACATATGCGTATGTGTGCGTGTGAGGGTCGGAGTTTTTGTGTCCTCCGTTTTGTACGGACGAAGCTAATTATAAGGCCATAAAATGGTGTAAAGTATTCTTCTTGTTGTTCATGAAGAGGCCGGAGTAGTTTCTCACTACTCGTGTCTAATGACAAAAGATCGGCAACCTAATTACCAGAGACACATGGTTTTGTCCCACCACCACCGCTCCAACTCTTCACTCGCCCAACCAAATTCAGAAGTCATGTTCTTCTGTCGGAATTCTGACACATATGGTAATTGGTGATATGTTCAGAGTCCCCCTGTATATACTTCAAAACTTTGCTGTGTCGTCTGCAAAGTCAGGATGACAACTCAAATTCTTATAGGTATGTATATAATAAACATAAGAACCAGGCCCCGTAATAAAATATTTGAGAGCTAAAACTTCCAACCACAATTATTGTTGAGGATTTTGACAATGTCAAGTCATAATTTTTGAGTAAAATTCATACTAATTTAATTGTGAAACCCGCAGGATATACATAGCATTCATTGTTAACCAGCCGTCATGTACTAAGTGACCTTAGCATTATTAAAAAAGGAACTCAAAACCAGAAAGTACAGATACAAGTTTATCCATGTAGGTAGGTAGATACTGGATATTTGCCTGCTCATTACATAACTTCAGATTTAGCACGAACTTGTCGGATGAACGCGTAGGCTGAGTAAAAGCAAATGAAACCTAATTAAAGTATTCGCGCTAAAATATAAATTTATGTCTAGAGTGAGATTCTTAGTTTAGACAACATCTTAAATACTCAAGTATATATGTATCTTGTTACGGTTGGTATTCCAGTAAGTCGGGTCGTTCACAAAGTGTGAAACCCTTTTGATGTTCGAGGGGAAGGAGTTTAATTAAACGTGTACATAACCAGGGCGTTTTGTTTTCAATTAAAAAAGAAAACTGACACCGGCTTGACACTGTGCAAGCAAAGGCGTTTTGCATCACACTTTGTACTTTACAGCTTACAAACAGCTGTACCATATAGCTTTACAAATGTATGGTTACTACCTGACATAATACTCTTCTTAATACTCTTTGAACATTCAATTTCTCTGTTATCCCGTTGTATGTGTTTCTTCTATTTTGTAATACATGCTTATGTTCCATGCTATTTTGTATGTTTCTTTTATGCTGCTTAACAAGCTTTTGCTATCTTGGAAGTTATTTCTATGGCATGGCCATACTTAAAAGCCAGCTGCTATATAAATGTAACTTGTTCTGCTTGTTGTTACTCAAGTTTTTTAAAGATACCGAAAATGGACCTAAAGTTTCAGCGCTTAAGATTTAATACTTACAAGTATAGGATTAAAAGATAGAGGAACAAAAAGGAGAGGATAAACAGAGCTGATGAGGAGGATTTTTCATACGCGTGTTTAAGATTGCCTTTGACTTAAGTTAAATTCGTTGCTTTATATAAAATATTTCTAAACGAAACGAGGGAAGTTGTGTAGAAATATGCATGACCACCAGTGCATGCAGGATTAGCTCCAACTTCAAGTGAATTCGTATGTACTTATAAATTGTACTTAAAACGTTCCTTAAAAGTAGATATCCGCTGTGAATGTTTCAAGTTCCTTGTGTATTTAAGGTATCAAGATTATATCCGATGCTTTGTAAGTTTCGAATTTATTATGCACTGTGAGGAATATAGAGTGTAGCGTGATACTGGTTGTCCACAGTATACCTAAATGATATTATATGTAGATGCACTAACGTATACACATACATTGCAATCAGCCAAGTTTATCGTACACAATGCATTCAAAACATTTTGTCAGTATCGGCAAGTCTTTATTTACATGAGGCTTATCTCTTGTCCGAAGCCGATATCCGCTGACGAGATAAGTGCATGTGTGCTGCTCAGGTTCAGACTTGCTACTATATTAATGAGTCAAAGCTGGAGCAGGCTAATGAGAGGAGCTTTGCTGAAGGTGGGCGAGAAAAAACGTAAATATATTGAACTTCAGTTTTTTTCAAGGAGAAATATATAGCTAATTCTCCGCCTTCAGTGACGGGAGAGAAGGTTCAATTATACCCCAACAAGCAAGGTTTATTAACGAGAGGGGTAACTTATTTTATTGGCAATTTCCGCCCTTCAACTACACACTTGTCACCCCTGACAACGTACTGGGCCAACATTGTAAACAAACCGTAAGTTTACTTCTGTTGTCTTTCGCTTTACTTCATTCATGTCTCAGTCCCTGTGTCCTAGGTTTAGTGTATGGATGTAATTTTCGCTACTTCAACTGCAATAGTAATAATTCATGACACTTAAAACTTATATTGGAGGGTTGGTGGAGGAATGTTTGAAGTAGACGACGATATTACGATGGTTAAATGTGTCTTCAGTCCTCGGCTGAATTCCTCTAGCTGGAGGACAAATATCCTGTAGAAACTTAAAGCGAAGGGGGGAGTAAAGTTATATCAATTCCATCACCTCGCCGATGACATGCCCGATGGGAGACAATTTAGAATTGGAAAATGAATAAAATTCAACGAATCTAGTTTAGCGTTGTAGCTATATAGGAAAAGTTTCGTGGCCCATGTAAAAGATCCTTCCGATTACGCTTGGGAATAGGAAACTTTTCCTCGGAGCCATTTCAAAAGTGGCAATCAAAAGTTGTAAAAATAAGTTTGAAATATTTGAATTGTCACACTTGAACATGAGGCCTAATTAATTACAACTTTAGTATACGTCGGAGCATATTGTGTCAGTTCAGAAACTTCAGGTTTGTCTTGGCCCAAAGACGAGTTTGCTGTCGGAGGTGTGTGTCATTACATGATTACCTTGTTTTAATATCTGTCTATAGTGCAGTTAAGTATGTAAAGCTTCACGGGAAATTCACTGTTTCATATCTATACTTGAAATATCCCTGTTTCATCTACACTTGAAATATCCCTGTTTCATGGGTACGTGGAATTTTACGGTTTCACTTATGAACTCACTGTTTTATCAAATTCTATATGGGGTTGAAGCATACTCGTTCACCTCAATCACGGAGACGGAGCTACAATACAAGAGCTGTTACGTCAGGAATACTTTATGTGTTCCCTTGTAGTTAATCTGTAATCACTCCATCGACATCATCATCATTGCACATAGAACTGCAGTTGTAGACTTGAGTCATGGCTTTGAAAAACTATACATCGAAGAGAAAATGGCAACTTTATGTCGTTGATTTCATCTAAAGATAGGGATCTTTACGGGGGAGACTTTCTTTCGGACCTATACTCTCCCTAAAATAGTATGCATGACTCTAATATATTAGAGTCTATATATAGAACACCAACAGTATGTGAAACATATACCTTCTATGGTTCTATGTTCTCGTGTAAAAAAGGTGTACTATTTTATATAATACACTGGACTTTGATTTCGGACCTGACGGTTACCATCTGTTTCCAAGGGATTTTTATTGGTTTATTCCCTTTCAACAAGTCCAATATTCCCTTCGAGATCTTGATGTCTTCTACATTCTTCTCTCCGCGGCACTGTGTACATAATAACGTTGTAGACAAATATAATATCATAGATGTAATAGTGTGTATGAAACAGTACATACTATACAAAAGGACAAACGTAAAAAGAAGGCAGAATATCCCGAGAAATCCCTTGCGGTTTCAATTACCTCTCGCAGTCTTCAATAGATTCTTTTGGCGGAGAAAGGGAAATCACCATGGACACTTTTTTTATGAACTGGAGTTCCTTCGTTTCTGGAAGTTACTTAAAAATTAATTAAATCCCCTGGTTTACCTCCGATCCCCCGAATCTAGCTTATATGGGATCTAAAGGAATTTTCTATATATGGGATGTATTGTCCTGTGAATTAAATTAAGTGCTGACCGGAATTAACGGTTCGGCCTTTCCTTGTCATAAAAATCTACTTCGTCATGTTAAGACCTGTACCATTTCAATTCTTGGGAAATCTTTTATGTCCCCTTCCCGTATCTACATTAGACTTTAATCGACACGGGTCATGCTGGGATGTTCATTTTATTTCCAGACTCACTATAAGGTAATTAAATGTGCAATAAAGGAAAAATAAACTTTTGAACTTCGAACCCATATCTAGGTGAATTCAGGGGATTTATGGAGCTTCGAATGAGTTTTTGGATTCAATGAAGTTCTTTAGTGCACGGCATTAAAGAAAAGGTGGATATATTTATAAGACAAGATGCAGTCAGAATTCTTTTTAAGACATGACATATATAGAATTGTTTATTTTATAAGACATGACATGGGCAGAATATCTTGTAAGACAAGACATAGGCATGATCGTGTGTGAGACAAGACACATACTATAAGCAGAATTATATTGTAGACAAGCCTTATGCATAAAGCAGGCACGGCATAGAATTGTTTTTAAGACAAGAAATAAAAGTGTGCTGATTGCTCCACCAGACGTTGCAGGTACATTTGGGAGACGATAAAAGTGTTGGTCACTGAGCTCTGGAAATCGTTTTGAAACTCGTAACTTAGAATTTAAAAACGGGCAGAATATATGAGATACTTGGGGATGCTCGCTCCTTCTTTTACTCTCCTTTTCCACGCTTCTCCTACATATAACCTAAACGTATAAAGAACAAATGCTGGCAGATATTACTGTAAACATAAGTTTTCTGTCTATTTTGATTCGCTATTGCTTGCTTTGCAATGTTATTACTTACTTTCCCACTGCTCCTTCCTGCTATATACAATTTTTTTTCTACACTATTTTCTTGTTGATATAATATCATCGCATTCTATATGTTCCCTCCTGTATTGCAATGTCATTGCTTGAACCTTCTCAGCGAAAGATACCTCTCGGGTTGCCAAACCATCATCAGTGGTAAATGTTGTGAAAGAAAGCGTATGTGTGTTGAGATCTTGGGAGCCTGTACTTGGGAACGTTCATATCATAACTGGAAATAATAAAAAAGATATAACTCCGACAGACAAGAGAAACAACTGGATATTGGTGGTGAAGAAGTATATTATAACCCTATCCTATACACATATAGGTATGTATGGTCATATATGATGTTGTAGCATGTTTTTACGCAACCATGTTTTCATCCGTTTCATGACGCACTTTTTCGTACTGTCGATTCTTCTGCTTTAACACTGCCGATCATCCTCTATAGTTTCCGCACACTTGTAATATAAGTTTCTTTCCGGATACATGCTTTCCATATACTCTGATTGTGAGTATTCTTGTCGTCATTTGACCAGGAGTTCCGTCGTATGTACTTCATCTCCTACAAGCCGTCAGTATTCCGACAGACTCGTGTGTGTACATGGAGGAGCACTAGGCAATAGAAACCATCAAAAAGGAATCCGGAGCACGTGCTGGATCCATTTTAAACGGATTAGAGGCTTCCCTGAACGTGGCCGAGCCCTTTTTGTTACTAATGCAAGCACTTGAAGAAGATCCGCTCAGAGCTATTACAATACGGCCATAGAGTGGCTATAGTTAGTGAGATGAATGGATAAAAAAGTGAACCACACTGTATTTCAAATACACATAGAATAACGGTTATACACAGATCCATAGGGTGACTCTGCTCAGGCTGGATGCAGTTTTCCGGAATCAATAGTAATTGAATATAGTGTCGTCGTACAAAACAAATAATAATGTCAATATTGATTCGCTACATTAATTCAATATCTTTGACCGTCTGCACACACACACTCACGGGACACACACACGGGATATTCTTTTCTTGTTCAGCTCGCTAATATTTATTATTTATATAAGCATATACTATACATATACTACATATACATACACTATGCATACTATATGTGCATATAGTTCTTCAGCGTGAGAAACAATGAGTGGTTGGTATCTGAATTGATTTATCGACTGCATCATACACAAGTTAATGAAATATTTTAGAGGATTGTTGGCGAATAAATTTAATTTTCGTCTTCAACTAACCTATTCAACTGTCTGTACGCATTTCAAAGTTTTGGTAAAGGCCGAAAAACGTATTTGTCGTTGGCTGGGGAGGTTTCATGTTGCACTTTTATTACACATTGCTTATGGAACATACATGTAAGATTGAATTATTTATAGAACCTGTGTATAAGTACGACCCATGCACCCAAGACTAATTGTTCAGGAGGAAATTTCAACGACAGGAGATGGTAAATACGCTGCTGGAGGATAGGATGGATGAATGAATGAATGAATCGCATAGGGTGTAACTACCCCATCTTTCCCTTCATGCAAAATCATATTTACAAAGTTGTGTAACTTTTTTTCCAAGTGTCAATGCTACTGCTTGCATATGTGTGTACTATTTATAGGTAGAGCATCACTACTGCCGCATCTTTTCATGAATTATGCCCCTCTCCCGGCAACAGAAGCTTGTTTCCACTAAAAGGTTGCCCATTATCAGACACAATAGAGGATTTATTCTTTGAATCCAATGCTCGACAGCGAGCCGTCCCCACCGACGCACATTGACACATTACATGCATTCATTGAACGTGTACATTGTTGCTGAGCGCATACTTAACAACAGCAGAGCTGTATTTATCTACTATAGGTAATTATATGTATAAAACTCCAGCATGGCCCCAATCTCAGCTCTTGTCACAATGAACTTTTGAACGGTTTCAGTTGAGCCTAATGCATTTGTACGTATTCACTCTCTCGGTGTAACTGAAGCATGCAGGCTGGGGCATTGTAGCACTACTGGCAAGGTATGCACATAGAAGGAGAATGTTTATTCCACTCTGTATTGCCAACAACAAGGAAATGAAGCATCCGACTTTCGGTGCAGGAGGTTGACGTGGTCGTGTGCTGACTGCCGTCGCCACTTTCCTCAACATTTCGGCAGTATTTCCTATATATGCTGGAGTCACCTCACCGTGGTTTTGATCCCGTTGTGTGTGTGACTGCGAATACAAAGATTTACTTTTGATTTGTGTGTGGGAAATGTGGGAGGCACTTAAAGGTGTTGAGCTCCTTTTTAACCCTTTGTTTAGTTAATGTTCTCGATTGCAAAGGCTAAATGCATGCTTAATGCATCCCATTATACGACATTAGTACACGGAGAATGGCAAGTGCACGTATCTTCGTGCTCGTTCAGTTTTGGGATACCGACGTGAATTCGTTCTCTCTCATCTTCTCCACTCTTATCAGACTGTATAGGACATTAACTCCTATCTCTCAATATATAAACGATATTTTGCTATGCCAATTTGTGCATTAATGTGAGAACCTGCAAAGTGCATTACGGGAACTCTACATGAATTTCAACTTTGCATTCACACTTGACTGCTTATATGGGCTGGCATCATTTGAGAATACAGATTTGAATTGATTCACTTTACTTCTCACATCTCCCGTGTTTGTTATTTTTGTAGACTTAAATCACTATTCCCATGTGTTTATTTCCTACTACACACTATACACTATGTATTTTACGTCGCTTTTTCCCTCTGATGTTTTGCAACTGGTGAATTCTTTGATCTTGTTTTCCCATCCTCTGAATTTTGTAAATAAACTGTTGGAGTGTTTAGACTCGCGCGGTATTTTGCAGTAAAAAATCCGACTAGTAATTGCAAGAGTTGCAAAATAAATGAAACTTCTGCTGAAACTGCACTAAAGAGATCCGACAACTATTTAGGAGAAGGAGCGCTCATAAAATGTAAAGACCGCATTCAATCGTTTGACACCACATTACATTACTTAAGTATGAGATCAAGGTAATAAGTTGATGTACATTGCGAATGTTAGGATCTGATGACGTAAAGAGAGTGTATATAGCTGGATCTTTATGATTTAAGTTGGGTTAGACTGCGGTCATTACATAATACAAAAGCTGCAGTCGACTGTATCCATGAGATGAGGGAAGAGGCTGCTTTCGTTGGTGGAAACAATTCTTCGCAGTAATATATTGCTATGGTTGTTCAATGAGGCTTGGAATTCCCTGCAGATAAGTTGATATCAGATGAGGCGAATGGGGTGTCTAAGGGAAAATAAGGATTAATAAAGGATGACACCCCGTTGGCGTTCAGCAAAATGTATAATATTTCCTTCTCCTTCAAAGTTTGATTCACTTTTTGGGGGCTACATATGGCCCTGGCAGTAGCTTTATCGTCAGGACATGTAGTTATATGTATATACATGTCTTCGGGTTATAATGTATATACACACATCTTGGGTGTCAGTAACTCTAGCTCTAGGAATACATGACTGGGAGAGTTAGAGGGAAAGTTTATGGCCGCGATGAATTTACTCCACTGCCAAATAACCGTTATATTATTACATTACATGTTGCACTGGGCACGGGTAATCATGATGAGGAGGCTATCGAGTCTTATGAAGGCAAGATCCTCTGAGAATTAGGTACATATTAGAGACAGAGGAGCGGAGGCACAATCCATCAAATCCAGTCGAATGGCTCGTAAGGATGTCTGACTCAACCATGGACAACTCTGAACTCCATGTATGATCTCTCTCCGGGTGTGAGTGTGGTGGAAAAAAAGAGGTGGCGGAGAAACAAAACTAGGAATTCGATTAGACACTTTAGTCAATGGATGATTCTATATCTGGTTATCGCATATGTATTTTATAGAGCGTAATAGGAATCCGGAATGGATCCGCCTGACCCCAGATCTTGTTTTTCATGTTTCCCAATGTATTTTTCCCTGACATAGGGCAGAGGCGAAGAGATAGCTTCGATCAGTCAAGTTCACAGTACTTCACGTCTATCCTCCTCGATTGCTAATGTATTGGTGGAGAGAGAGAGAGAGAGAGAGAAACACGGTGGCAAGCAAACTCAAAGAAATAATTGACTTGCTCGCACCCCCTATATTCCTCGATATACTTTGAGTTGTAGATCAAATTTGCTGATCGAGTCTTCAGAACACAATCTTATGTCTTCGGGTTTGTCATAGCTTATTGTATAGCTCCTGCTTGTGCTTATAGTTTGTTCGGATCGTACCTTATAGTTTGTTTGGATCATGGCTTGTAGTTTCTTCGGGTTGGTTTTTTTTTATCTTATAGTTTACTCGAGTTTGTTATGTCTTTACATAACTATTTCTTCACGCGCCGACAAACAGTTTTTTGTATAAGGAAGCAATCTTGTAAAGGTAGGGAGAACCTCGATGGGTAAGGAGCTATCTTGAAAGAAGTGGAAAACCGCTGAAATCCGGCATCTTTGGGAAAATCAAAATATAAGTGGAGAGTCGGTGGTAGTTTTGGCGTGCGACGTACAAGATTGGGGTTCATATCAACCCTGCAATGATTACTATGTTTTTTGAGATGATCCTTTCATGATGAAACCTGTTCTCCTTGGGGAATTTCTTCCCGGGTTTCTCCTTTAGTGAGGGTTCTCTGCACACATAAATTGAACTTTCGGCCTTATTATTGGCTTACTGGCACTTGTGTGGCGCTTGTCTAACGCATTATTTTCACGGCTGACATTCCCTGTAAAAATACAATTTTCTCCCCTGTAAATTCTACTCACTTAGCTTGTGTCGCGTGTGTACAGCAGGACACACGAGGCGTCAACGCTTGGATAATCCGCACCTGTAGGCACACACGAAGGAGCAGCAGCAGTAGTTGTTCTTGAGGCAAACCTCATTACTCCTTGAGAACAAGTTGAGCAAATACCGGATTGTTTTCCATTCACTGCGGGACCCTCCTGGTCTCGGGGAAGTCTTCAACCTTTACCAAATAAATAATGGATCTCATTATAAGAACAACAATGTTTTTGCAATCAAGTGGAACAGGGAAAAGTGAAACTTGAAATCTTTATCAGAAACCTGTCATCGCGGCTCTTCTTTTTTACTTTCTTTTATGGAAGTCATCCATCCTGTTTAGTTTTTCGCTTCAAAGCCCATTCTCCACAATGACTGGTCGGATGACTGAAGGAAACCAAGTTGTTTATGTAAATTTTTTATTCACTATGGTGTGAAAAACGGCTGGAGCTGTGAACATGCTCAGGAAATATTATACAGACTTCCAGTTGTTGCTTTACTTTTCGACTAGTTGTATATTTACATAATAATAGCGTAGCGTGTCTTACAAAAGGGCTTTCAGTGGAGCCTATACGTCGTGACAATCGGTAGCTTTCTCACGATTTTCCTTTTTGCAATATATCGAGAATTTATTTCTTATCACGGGTCATTCATGTATCAATACAGGATGCTCTCCCACAGTAAATCTCGAATACATACACAGTAGTAGCTTAGGCGGATCAGACAGTAGCAAATATAAATTCTTCCAGACAAGTTTAAAAAGGTAGTTGGCGCCCGGCTGCGAAAATTTCTGAAACGACACGAAAAAAGCGTTAAACTTTTAAATGTCATTAAATATGATATTTATAGAGGTTTATGCCCAATCCACCCTTTACAATACTTTTAAATACAGCTGTATCCCATCAAAGGAACTGCAGAAGTCGCAGTATATGGCTCTTTCGACGTATGGATTTTTTGCTGGATTTTAGCGACACAAATGTCTATTTTCATGCCTTTTTTGGACTTGGAATCACTTTATATTTGGTCTGGTGTATTTCTTTCGGGCAGACTTATGTGCCTTAGCGAAGGCCATTAAAGCCAATTGTGTTCCCGTAAAAAAGGGCTGTGCTTCACAGAAAAGACGTTTGTAGCTATAAGCTCTTCTTATTATATGATGGATGATTGGAGAGTTAAATCAAACTTTTTTCCGTCTTGATTACAATTGTGTTATTATTCCCTCTCCGAGCTGACCGAACCATCAACTTGTACTATTATGTATAGTTACCTTCCATAACGTCCTAAGTTCATTGTATAATATTATATTGGGGAGTATAGAGTTTGCAAGGTAAGCAGGGGAAAGCTGATGGTCACGAAATAGATAAATGTGTAAGCACTTAATGAAATTCAGGAGGATTTGAGCCGTAAAGCCTAAGCACAAAAGGAGTGGACAATCTAGGGCAATTTATATTGCAAAAATATTTTTTTCATCTCCTATATATAGTAATATAATAATTTAAGGTTACATACATGGGGTACGGAATGGGATTGTATACCTTTGCAACATTTGTTCGCTCTGTGTACAAAAGAAAATTTTTCGCAGGCTTTCAAAAAGCCTTCCCTGAGCATCTCTCCCCTTTATGTATCTACACACTACATCATCTACACAAGAACAGAGAGCCGAAAACTATAAAAGTTTACGATTACGACATTTTTCATACTGAAAGAGAGGAATCATCTGCTAGCCAGCTGCTTTCAATTTATTATTTTGCCAAGCATGCAGAAAGAGAGATTCGTAATCGGGACGAAGGGTTTTTATTCTGTTGAGATACTTAATAATACCTATAATAGATACCTAACTTACCTTATAATGTAAGCACAACATACTTATTTTCAAACTTACTACACATTTTTATTTAAGGTATACTTATTATACTACTACTACCTTTGCCAACTTAACATTTATTTGTCTATTTTAACTACATAGAATTAATCCTCTCCTTGTCTCGGAATATATTTTCGCATTTGCTCTGCGGACGTGCACTCACAATAAGTTTATGGAGATCCATTCATTGTAAATTCTGGCTTGACATGGATATCTAATTTCACATTTGGAGCGATGCGATGAGTGTACAACTAAACAAGCTATTTACGGTTGGAGACATATTTAATTCAGTAGATTGAGTTTTTGCAAAAAACGTTGACAGTACTGGATGGTATCTGTAATAACAACCCTGACAATCGCATTTATATCCTTACTAGCCCTGATATTTTTATGACATGACTTTTTCATTTTACAATTACTACGTACGTATTTAAACGCTCATCCGTCATACATCTGCGTGATTTCATAAAATACTAATATAGCTGCGGGTATTACTGAGGCCCTGCATCGATTTACATACTACGGGATATAAGCAGACATAAGTTTTGACATTTGTAAAATAGAATTTTATAACACGCAGGAGGGTTAGTTAAAAACGGTTTTTTCCGAGCAGCAGCAGCGCCCTTCTTCCGTATGGTTCTCGCGCTCCCTTCAATGCGGTTGAAACCAAAAAGGAAGCACATGCAAGATTAATTCAAATATGTATACGCAAGGGTATCTATCTTTATATAAGTATATGAATAATCTGAAAGTGTACTGACATGTCACGTCTCTTGTTCGGTCATTTATCGAATTGAAAAGTAGTGTAAAAGGTTAATTTTTTACTCTCATAACTTCCCTTTGACGTTTATGCGTTCAGATTACCATAAAGTTGAATGGTGAATCTTATATGTTGCATTTAAAGTTTCAAGGGGAATTAAGTGCGAAAGATAATACGGACTCTGCTGTGAGAAAGAGTGAGCCATGCAGTCAGTCACCCATGAGTATTATACTTGTATATACATATAGTAATTGTTATTTGGTATTGAATTTCTTGCAATTACTCATTATTTTGCCATGTCTTCTCCTTATAGCCGGTCGTCGCAGCAGTGTGAAAAAGGAATATCTGAAAGAGAGTTGATAATGCTAATAAATTAGAACTGGTTTTTCTGTATTTTAGAGTAGTCGCGATCTACACTGGATTGTCAGAGTGGGGCAATATTATACTTACAGTAAACATAGCTTAACTGTCTACAACGTATACTTTTCTATACTTACAAACTGCGTTTGTTGTGTGTGTATACAAAAGTAGACAAAAGTTCAAAAGCCCCATAATGTTAACATCTTCAACTCCAGTTTCTAGACATAAATCTCACTTGAGGTTTTCCCAACACCCGAGCAATATGTTTGTGTTTATCTCGGACCATCTTGAATAGCAACAACAGAAGAGACAGAAGAAGGGGAACACCAGCTATAAAGCAACATTTTGTAATTTAGGCTGTGGAGGTAATTAGGAAATCACAGTGTTAACGATCTAGATTGAAGTAATTGGAATGTGTACTGTAAAACAGCTTCAAGGCTAACATCTTGTTTAATTGGTTGTTGTGATTTCATCAGGTCACGGACCAACAAAGTTCAATATTCAATTCAGTTTGTATACTTGAATTTATTACTTTGAACTTTGTTCCTATTTAGTACTTTTTAATTCACAAAGCAAGTATAATTTTTATACTTTTGCACTTAATTGTTAAATTCCAAAGGGGAATCTTCTTTGAAAGAATTATTAAACTCGCTATCAGTCAAAGAAAAGCTGACTTTATTATATTTATTAATAGATTAATAGAAGAATCACTTTTGCAAAAGCATCAATCACGTCTAACAGAAAATGATTGCCACACCAAAACAAGTCATGTAGGTTAATTAAATGTGTATGCATTCAGGATTCTTTTATGTGTGTGGTATCCTTTATGAGTTTATTATACTTCGCTCAATTTACTTTGTATCAAATATTGAAGTAGTGATGCTTAGTTAGTATTATGGCGTGATGCTGAATTTAGTTTTTGGACTTGACGTTGATTTGCTTGCAACAACCTACTTGTATGTAACGAAATAATTGAGTTGGTCGGTCCATGCTGATGAAACCATGGATGTAATGAGATTAGGTTGAGCCTTGTTCAAAGAGAAACATCAAAAGAGGTTAAAACTGCATGGTGCAGCAGTCAAGAAGAATAAAATAGAAGATCACGGTAAATTTATCGATCATGAATCATGATCCATTAGAAGTTACTTAAGCGTATCTAAAGAGTTTCAGTTTAAATAACTCAAGGGGAGTGACTCGAAGTCTGAACTCCATGATTCCTTTTCCATCTTTTTGTTATTTAATAGCTTTTGTATATATATGTGATCTGTGATCAGACAATTTTTTACCCACTAGTATATTCCATTGATTCCAATTTGAGCCGAGATCGTTCAACGAAAACAAACAATATTTTTGCAACCGTTCGTGCTCTTCCTCTTTGATCATGATGTTCTGGTATCCGTATGTCATCGATGTACAATTTGGATGATGCAGTAACAATGTAATACAGAGGTTGGTGATTCCCTCGATAGTTTCCACACAATTATATCATCATCATTCAATATTTATATTTAAACAAGTACCTTGTATGTTGTTATTATCTATCGAAATTGCAGGAGGACTGTTGTTATTAGTACAGAGTCAATGCGGATACTTTCTGGGAAAGATTAGAACAATACAGCGTCAAGGCAAAGAACAACAGTGGAGGGAATCCCACATCGTTTTGGTTAACATAACGAGAGACCCAAGCTTGTTTTAGATACTGCGAATGATGAATACAACTGCAAGTTTTCCTCCATTGTGTCTTCGATTTTAACCATACTTAGGTCTGCAAAGTTAAAACAAAGAGATGTCTTTCTTTGGATCATCCAAACTTTAGGAGAGCTTTCAGGAAACTTATTGACGCTGGAGTATACTATAGTTACTTCTTGGTATATGATAAAGCACACAACTTCTGACTATAAATATAATTCATTATTAACAGGATGTGTATGGTCGTTTGTAGCCGAACGTATAATGTGTTCAGTGATATTGTTCCGATCTCGTTTCTCCGTTGAAAGGATGTAGTTCCAGGATCTGAATGCATCATCATTACCAGGTCAGAGCCTGGATCTTCCCTTTTAGTTGTGCTCGAGGCTCGTCTTTTGCCGGATTTCCGGATAAAATATAATTAAGTAAATTGTAATAAAGCAGATCGCCTTTAAATCATTTTAAATTTGAATAGTTTATCTTCCAACGTTTACTTTGCAAACAACCTGTAATGGGAAAGTTATGTCGTTCAAACCATTGTGAGGCTTCAAGTTGTGAATTCACGCCTTCGAAATAATATTATATAGTACAGCTATTCATTCGAGCGATTAATTATCTGAATCTGTTCTCTCTTCAGTTTCCGATTATTCGAGCGTGAAATCTAAAATTGATTAATGTAAAATCTTCCGATGTTCCGGTAATTCTTTGAGTAAGCAACTAAGTAATCTGAATAATTTGTACATTTGAAATTCATTAACGTGATGACATGTGCTATAGCGTTTTAGCTGCCTTTAAAGTTTGGTGATTAATGAAACAATGACCTCTTTTTTTATTTCCAGAATCCGCTCTTATACTAATCCAATAAATGTGAGGTCCATTTACGGAGAATTGAAATCGATGTTTTGGATGGACTGATTGTTGCCTCATTCAGAACGTATTATCCCGACAGTGCTCGACAAAGGTAAGTAAATGATTGCAAAATTAGTTTTAAAATTAGTTTTTACGTGCGATACTTTGTCGAATGTTTTTAAACTGTACAATTGTTTCCCTCATGTAAATTACAGTATTTGCAAGTTTACGTAGGAGTACATTTCCGTTGAGCGGTCAATAACTCAACAAATGCTTCAAAATCACATGTGTGTGTGCATGTGTTGTCGACGATTGAGTATAGTTGACATATTACGAAGGAAGAAAAAAGCGGTTGCCGCCCTTAAAAGCAATCCTCGTGCTTTCAAACAGATATTAACTGTTGTATAACCATTTGTATTTAGTCGAGTAACACACACACTAAATATATTCAATCCTGTCTCTTTGGTTAGGTAAACTCAAGTTTTAGGCACAAAATACAAGTGTGCATTTGTGTGTTTAGTTCAGAATGAGTAATTTTGTTAGTTGTTTCTGTTTGCTCTGCCGACTGATCCATCATACTGTGGAGGTTGTATCATTTATAATTTATGTGCGCAGCTTGTTTAAATGGGTCGGGACTTGATGTTGGAAATTTAGAGGAAAATACGTGTATAGTAAATGTCTCGTCCCGCTGTATTGCACACTCCGACTCTTCCCATCCTGCAGTTGTCTACTAGTAATTAGTGTCACATGCTATACTTTGTACAGCAAGATGGATAACATTAAATAATCCAGGGAAAAAATCCGTGCAGAAACATAAGCATGTGTCGTGTGTAAGCTGGAATTCATGACAATCTGAACAAAATCTTTGAGCATATCCCATTTTCCGTTGGTTATTCAATAATTCAGAGGATCTAATAAATGTTCAAATTATGCTAATTCACTTTCGTTGTAATATTAATTTTGAATGGATTTTGGAACTTATAGTTTGTTGTATATCTGTAAGTTGAAATGTTGTTACACCAGGAACTTGCGTGAAATCTATCCTTCTATATACAGCCCAGCTTTGGGATTATCTGGTGGTAAACAGGTCTGTCAATGAAAATTTACATTGTCTCTTGTGAATGGTGATAACGCATGGAACTCACAAGTCCTTCGTTTATGCTCATCATTCTTATCGGTCTTTTGCCAATATTTACCTACCAATGTTGAATTGCCTGTTCGAAAAGGTTCACAATTGCTCGGACTATTGTGATTGCTGGATTAGTACAAGTACTAGATAGATTAGTTGAGTTAGTTTGAAAGGGTTACCAGCCCGAATAATAAATACAATTATCTTATGTTGCCCATGATTAACGAAGAGCTCATCGGCACTTGAAATACCAAGTGATACACTATACAGTTGGAATATATTGTAACATTCTGTATTCTGCATAAATACATGCGACGTAATATACTAGGGTAGATATTATATTGATGACTAAACCAGCAGCAATTACAAAGATTAAAAGAATAATGATTGGAGTGATACTCACGTTCGTTTGGTTATGCTCAGAGTGTATACTGGCGGAGTTGGACCCTTGAGCATAGACAGTAGGGTTGCATGATCACGTATATTCCCTACAGTGTGTTCAATTGAGGAAAGAGTAAAGATTTGTTTTGATTTTTTCTACTACTCATACTCAGCCTATTCTAGTAGTAGTTCGGTTCATATCAAATCGCTTGCACATAGATGGATACATTTCGTGTGTAGTAAGTAGTGAGAAGCTCCAGAACTTGGAATTCTATTACCAATGGAGATTGTACACGGAAGGAGATGAGGAATTATTACTCCACCACAGCTACCCCCGCGTACTACTTCATGGATTCTTCAAGTTTTCCACTTGATAACTCGAAGCTCGAGCCAAGAGCAGCAGAGCAGTAGTCTCTCACTAATTAGATTTTCCTAATAAGGCCTCCAGTGCACAAAGGCACACACAATGATCTTCAGAGACATGCACAAAAGTACAGAGAAGCTCTATAATATAGTTTAGGTTATGATGAAGAAGGTCACATGGATATCTTCTTGCTCTCTTCAGCAAGAGATCTTCTTTTGTTCTTTAAGATGTTCGGGTGGAGATAAGAGTACGTATAGATTATTCTTGTCCCGGTCTTATTTCTCATGAGTTATAAGAACGCATTGCGTATTTATGTGTACATGAACAGATATTAGTTAGTTGATTCGTGTATAAAGAAAAGGATGGTCGTTGTACATACATATAGGGTAAGGCGTAGGCAAGAACACACACACACACACTACTCTAATTTTCCGGAGCACGGAATAAATGTATCATGGGATGTTCTAATTATTTATCGTGCATGGATTTGGCAATTAATTTTCTTCGCAACACAATTTTCTCTTACTAGGGAACAACATCAGATATCATTTTACCATGTTTTTCGATGTTGAAATAGCTCCTGAAGAAGATTTCCTCATCATCTTCAGCCTTGTCTCTAGGCTCTTCTAAATTAGCACGACTTTTAATATCTAACCCACTGCGTAGAACAGCATGGCTGGAAAGGGTTGAAGGCAGCGTGGAAATGCCAGTAGCAGAAATATGATCGCATGTGTGAAAATAGGCAATTTGCAGCACCCAGCTAGTCTCTGAGACGTTCCTATGGAAGTATGAGTTAGTAGTAGGTATTTAAGTATAGTGTTACCATAGGTTGGATGTGGAGAGGCTGGAACGTGTTTTCCGCTTACGTGCTCTATACTGCACTGTTTCATGAATGAAACTAATATATAAACAAGAAGAACCGCTCGATTACATTCGAGCCTGCCGTTAGTGATATACTAGTTATTAATGCCAGCACCGTTACGTTAGAAACTGTAATTATGGTTGTTTTTTGTAGCGTATACAAGAGGTTTTGAATGTTTTGTTACACACTAATTGGCCGTTATAATTGAGATTTGTGAGTGTGTGTATGAAAGGGAAATTCATGGCTACTAGCTTGTGATTTGATATCCTGCCCGTCATAAGTTATTGATGATGAAAGGATTTAGCTCTGCTAATCGGATACACGTTGCGGATAATATTCTTTGAGGGAGAGACGCTTGCAATTAGTGATTTAATACTTGATATTATGTGAGCGCTGTATCGGCGAAACTTCGTGCTCTTTTCCACCATCTCTTCCTATATAGGGAAAATACGTTAGCAAATCTATACATGATATTTTGATTTCGAGAGCGCTCGACATCCTTAGAATACTAGCAATCCTCTTTCTCTTTGATGATATGTTTAGAAACTCTTTTGCTTGCTCCATGTATCATCATATATGTATATCTGTATGTATGCAACGTGTATACATGTTTTGAAAGAAGCGGATTGTTTTCCTGGTGGAATTCGAATCGTTGTTAAGAGCTTACTTTGACATACCTGGGATTTATTGCTACTTAAGCATTGACACTGCTGCATTATTATTACGAAAATGTGATGCTTTGAACTTGGTCGTCATTATCAGGGCTTGTGTGTCTGTCAGCTAAACTTCCAAGTATATAAGAAGCTTTCTTTTCTTGGAGGGAACGGTACTGGAAGTGCTAAAGTATTATGTATCACGTAAAGGATAGAAGGTATACTATTTGAGACTTGAGAGCTTGCATTAATTTTAACGTACAGCGGACGCTCTAGTATATCCTACCTGAAAAGATATTTTTGGTTACGCTCACAGTTTACCATACCAATATATCTTCTTTAATGTCATTGTAGTAGAACTCGTGGCTGAGAGATTGAGAATTTTCGCAGAGAATACTTGTATAACTCTAGCGAAAAGCTTACTATACCTACCCTTTACTTGTTCTCTCGGATGGAAATTAAATTCCTCATATTTCACGTACGTACGTCCAACTTATATGCATATATAAGTATTACATCTTGGAAGAAAGGTCGCTTCGTTTGATAATTTCCATAAATTTCCCAAAGTCAATATCATGTGCAAAGAGACTTTTCCAGAATATTTGCTCTTCCATTCAAATTTCATGGAAATTAACATTTTTGCGGGCAGCCTCAAAAAGCTTTCTGTGCTTATATGAGTAAAGGAGCATAAGAGGCCTGACAGTATCGTGCGTGTGTGTTTCCACTGAAGATGTTGTGGTGAGTAAAACAATGATGATGAAAGGTTTGCGTTGGAAAGTGTGTTGCTGTTTATATAAAATAATGTTGTATATGCAAGCCCTGCCCACCCGGCTCTCATCCTTTGTTCTGTGATTTGTAAAGGAAAACTGCGGCTGGACATGGCCATAATAAATTTCCCTGGCTGAATTCAAGAGCTGCAAAAGACAATAAGGGGCAGTGAGGAGAGGAGCAGCATTGGGAATAAGAGAAAATAGAATAGGAGCTTACTTTTAGTGTATAACAAAGTGAACTCTCTGAAATACTGAAATTGCTTCTTCGTATATATAAAAGGCTATATTATATTGAAATATTTGTTGTTGTACTTATCATTTAGGGTACATACTGAGGTAAACACAAAATAACCTCCACCCATTCCATGGTCATCGATTTCCTGCCAATTTCAAACTTGCATTCACATTACGTTTACCATAGCACAATGATAGAGAATTGAGAGGAACAACTCTGGAGTCTCATAAAACTTTCAGTGCTGTACTATAAGGCCGTAACCGGATGAATTTAGGCTACGCATCTATAAAGTAGGAAGGCAGACGTGTACGGTTGTTTAGGTAGCTGACTATTTGTAATTCGTTTATGTATGTAGTTTTCAGAGTGGCTGGCTTCATTATAAAAGCACCTGGTGAATGCATAAATAGCAAATTGTTCAGACTTTTTGTTTCAGGCAAGCATTCGTTATTGTTCTTGAGAGACGGGAAGGAGTAAAGGGTTAAGACTTGTCCTGTTGCTCTGAAAGGAGAACATTAGCACCTAATAATGTTATCATAACATGGAATTATTCATTGAATGTCGCACGTGCCCAAGCCTTTAAAATGTAAATTCCACGGTGTTATTAATTGCGTGAACGCTTATTACTTTTCTGCAACTTGTAATCGCATTTGTCAGACTTTTCTGCACTTTTCACTCGTTAGTAATTATAATAACGTATATGTATATTCATTACTTGTATAGAGTATATTTATTCTTTTACACCCATAATTAAGTATAGACTCTGCTGCTCTACATGTTATTCATCAGGAATCTTAACGTTAAATTACATTCTCATGCTTTTTATACACACATGCATTTTTAGCAATAATTCTGGATGTTGTTATTCTAGTTATAAATGTTGTTGCTATACTTTGCACCATGTATATGTATTTCTACTGTATTTGCTAAATGACCGAACCTTTATCACGGACGTGTCGTCTAACAGTTCAAGTTTTGAATTATTGCTTGAATATATTATGTTTTGAGGTTGTATAGTTGTTATTGTGCAAATTGCAGGTCCTCAAAATGATACATCTTGGCTTTATTTTAGCTCTTGTGTGGTGGACTTGTATGGAGTGCTTATTTATTCCCATGTGGATATTGCATTAGGGGAATATGTCCGTATGCGTGTGCAAGGAATCATTTATTATTATTTAGTAACGCATTTATTATTATTTATATTTGGACCATTCCTTTTTAAAATGGGGGTCTGGGTTTTTTCCCATTTGTACATTATAAGCCCAACGAAATCCTGGAGTTGTGATTAAGGGCTGTAGTCTGGGCACAAGTGCAGTTATCTATGATGAAGGGAATAATAACAAATGGTAATGTATGCTAGGATGTAATTTCTTATACTTACACGGAGAAATTTTTCCTTCACCCCTCTCTTCGTTTCTTCCTCTTGCAATTTCGTATGCTGTCTGGAACTCATAAGGTTTATGTTTACCCTCTTCGGAGGAACTTACCTTCCCACGGAATGATACAGCTTATGAGCATGTTTTGAGGTTGTTTATATTTTTCCCTACAAATGTTCACTGTTATGGGTATGTATTATTTTGTAATACCGCACTATTTGGGATTACGGATGCACAATTTGACTTTACGAATGTCTAAAAACGATTCTCTATTTTTGCACGGATGCGTTTTCTGAATCAATGAGATAACCATGTGAGGAGCTATTGCTAGAGTGTTCAATTGACTGACCTCTTGGAAATAAATAGCTTCACCTTCCTTTTGGGTTGTTGGTGGTTGGGCTGTTTGCCCTTCTCTAATAAAACTATTGGTATCTTATCCCTTATGCAAGAGTGGTCTCGTGCGCGGTTAAAATCCAAATAGCTACTCTTAGCCCCGAACTATAGTCCTTCTGGATTGCAGTAATGCACTGCAATGAAATTCATCATGCAATGTGTGTACTTCCATCATGACCATCAGTAGCCGGGTATTTGTTTAAGTTATGTATGGTGCTCATATGTTTGTGGTATCTCCAGTCCTATTACTATTAGATATGTTCGGAATATTCAGGGTGGTATGCTTATAACATGTTTAAAGGTACACGCATTAATAGTGCGTTCAGTTCGTATATTTAGCAGCCGAGAGAAGAATGACTATATGTATAAGTAGATACAGTTTTGTTATATGGACGTTATATACTTGTATACACTACTATACTGTATTTGTAGTTATGTACACGTGGTTCTTGGCTACGCTTATGCATGGAGAAGGGTGTTATGGAGATTTAAGAGGGAGCAGACACGAAATGTGTGTAGTGTACTTACCTGCGGACGGAGTTTTTCTCTAATACCATAATGCTGGATGCCTTGTGTGGAGGAAATTTATGAAGGCGAGTGGGAGGGAAAAGGCAAGATAAAATAAATCCATCCATTACGTATCTCCCAAGTAAAGAGTTACTAGTTGTACCTTGGCTCCGGCATATCTACAGCAGTTATATATACACAGGAGAGTTGGGAAAAGCGAGGGAAGAAGCCCATTTACTAGGTGGTTGGTGCCGGAGTTATTATAATATAAAAGTTGTTAGTGCCATGCCTTTTCTTGCTCTCTGTATAACATATAACTATATACCTATAGGTACACTATGGCGTATGAATGGTTTTGATGTGAAAGCTACAAAGGGCTGCACTGCATCTGTACCTTTGCTTACTACTCACACACAGGAGAGAAAGACTTTTACCGAGTATGAGCTTTTGACTCCAGTTTTTCCCATATTTTTCCTATTATATTTCCCTTTTCAGATGCATTTCCTATGTATGCCATGCATCTCGTAGTCTTGCATTGCAGGCAAGGACGAAAGTCTTCCAAGTGGAAGGAAATGCATGGGAAAGTGAGGAAAAATTTAGAGCATTTCTTGCTCAGTGGTTTTCAAGGTAGGAGTAGAGTGTTGTTGATATTGAATGCAAGTCCTTTCTATGGGGTTGTTAGTGCTTAGTGCATCGCAGATGGCAGACTTTTCCCTTCCTCTCTCTCGTCGTTAAGGATGTTCAGGGGGACGTCTTTAATAGAAGAAAGTTCACGGTCACGGTCAAAACTTTCTTCTCTCTTCTGAACACATTCATTACCATATTTTCATTGAATTTCAAGGATCCTCTCCTTCCCCTCCATTATTAGTTTTAATTAAAAATCGATTCTATATACTTACTTTTAGATATTTTACTACACGTTCACCACCACCACCACCATCACCGCTACCACCAACATGTTCCAACGCTCCTCGCCCTCTTCCTCCTTCACACGAGAACTCTGTGCATAAAGTTTAAAGTAAACATAAGTGTAATGGCTATTATAATAATCGTATATATATATGCATTAAATCAATTATTCCTGCCTGCAGTTTTGGGAAGCACAAGTGGGGTAGGTTTTTAATGCCGAGGCGCGATTAACATAAGTATCCGCTTGTCATGTGAAGTATAAATTTATTGCCTTCATGTTTTCATTCCCGTGTCTTTATATAATCAATATGATGAAATTAAAAAGGAGCTTAAATTCCCGAGGAAATGGCGCTGTTAAAATAATTGGCACAGGCCTGCCTGCATAATGAGGTCCCTATAAGTATAAATGCCTGTAACCAGAGCGCTCTTCCTCTCTTAAATTCTTTCGTATTTCTTTCTTCCTTCTCGCATGGGAGCAAGCCTAATTCCTCCGTCATTTATAATAATTGTATTACGAATCTACATCTCGTTTTATGACTCCAGCAGTTTTGTAATGACTCCCCTCTTATTACTATTTCCTTTTCTTATAGTCAGCTTTGTAAGTACATCATTTTAATGTATGCATTTGCCTTTGGATATATCATTATATCTATTTCCACTATGGAAGATCGTTTTTGTTAAATGTATTCAAAATTTGGTATTCAAAGGTACAGAATCTCCTCTATTATAAAACCGGTGTGACGTCCGTCACGTCCGTCACGTCCGTCCGTCACACTTTCACCGAACATCACCTTAAACAATATCGCCCTACCGCCACCTTAAACAATATCGCCCTACCGCCACCTTAAACAATATTGCCCTACCGCCACCTTAAACAATATCACCCTACCGCCACCTTAAACAATATCGCCCTACCGCCACCTTAATCAATATCGCCCTACCGCCACCTTAAACAATATTGCCCTATTCCGTTATAACACGTTGCGGTAGTGATTCGGCTTATTTAAATTTAAATGTTGGATTTAATTTTGCAAAAATCGCTTTTCACTTTTTTAAACTTTCACACAACCAACAAAGTTTTTCGATTTTTTTCTTTACTGCCAAAAAAGCTAATAATAAAAACTAATACAGTACTAATACAAACTAATACTCAAGCCAGAACAGTATATCTTCACTGTAATTATTGTGCATGTTATAAAGTGAAATAGCCACTAAATTTATGCAAAAAAGAGTAGCCAAGGAATTTGACGTCCTAAACCTCCTGTCGGTCTCATTAAACACCTAATGGCAAGCGGAAGCATTGGAATTCATTTACATTTCAGTATTTAAACGTTACATAATTCATGCTGCATCGTAATTTGCATCGATCAGTGCAAACGTTATTTACGTTGGCCGGCTGCCACCGTCATTCACGTTGGACTTCTGCTGCCACCAAACAGAGTACGAAAGCATAATTTTCTACCCAGTAATTATTTCACTCTCATTATCCGATTTTTTTAATTCCAGTCGCGTCTTTCATTGATTGCCCAGTAATCGAACTGTTTTTGAATGGATTAAAAACTAAATTTAAAAAAGTTCGGAAAACGTAATGAAACGTATGTTCTCACAATTTATTTTCTTTCACAGCGTACCCGGAATACGACAAAGGTCTCGAGATTATTATTGACCTTTCCGGAGATTAAGTTCCCGTTTATTCTCTTTTTTGGGACTTTGTGTCATTTTTTAAAGGAATGTAGAGCTTCTTACTACAATATTTGGTAAATAAAGCTAAGTACAATGGCGGAATAATAACATTATGTTACTAATTAATAAAATAAATAAATAAATACATTTCAAATACATTTCAAATAAATAAAAACGTTATTTTTAGAGTACGATGTCAAGCAATGACGACGTTTCGGTACCAACAAGTAGCAGTGAGGACACAGAGTATAGGCAAAAATACGCAAATGAGCGAAAGCGGCGCAGCCGATTAAATCGGACCAATTCGGAAATATCTTTACAACGCCGTGAGCATTTTATTCACAACATTTTTAGCACAAAAACAAAACCGCTGACCGACTTTAAAACCAATTGTGTTACAAATTCATGTACAGAGCGTGATCTAAAACCTATTTTATTTAATAAATTCACTAACAGAGCGAGATCGTTTGCGAATACGTCAGCGACGAGCCGTACGCACTCTTTCGGAAGAACATTTTATTCACAAACGGGACAAATTGAGAAAACGAAACGAAAGAGAACACAAGGTCAACAACGAAAGCACCGAATTAGTTCGTTTGCGTCAACGTCGACATAGAGCCGCACGAACTCACTCACAAGAATGTGTTATTCGTGAACAAGACAAATTGAGAAAACGCCAAGAAAGAAAACAAAAAGCCTGCAAGAAAAAATCAGAATCAGTTTGTAGAGAGCGTAATCGTTTGCGCCAACAACGGCATAGAGCTACACGTACCCATTCGCAAGAACTTCAGACGCGTGAACAGGACAAATTCAGAAAACAACATCAAAGAGAACAAGACACCGAGCAAGGCCACAAATCAGATTTTAGTAAAAACAGAACCCATGCATGGAGACAACGAAAATTACGACAATCTAGATATTGTAAACTGTTCGGGGAAATGGATTTGGAAAGCCTAAAAAGTATGTACGCGAAAATGAAAAAC
>JAQGAK010000290.1:0-100870 GCA_034696945.1 Lipothrix lubbocki
CCGCCGGCAATCAATCGGGAAAAGTGGACAAAACAGTGCGCTTGGCCGACGCCACTGACTTGCATGAAATATGCGCCAGGCCGATTGCGTTGTGCTATTAGGGTTAGTTACTTACTTTAAATCTGTCGTTGTACTTACAATAATTTTTAATGTATCTTTCTATAAGTACAAACATATATTAATATACTTGACCCGGCTGCTGGACTGCATTCGATATTAGTTTAACTGCGTCGTGATTGTATGTACATTCCCTATGTATGAATAGGAAAATTTGGTAGGAGTTATCCACGCCAAGAAGCTTTAGAAGTTATGGCGAACTCACGGAGTACAATGTTCAGTAACAAGATACATGAATTCGAATAAGTTTCACAGACGCGTCCGATTCCCAAGATGAAATATCTTGTCCAAGATTGAGTATAATTTAGTAAAATCTGACATGATGCATAACTACGGTCACAAGGCATGCTCGCAAAGCATCACTTTTACTTCCTGATACACTCAACATTTCATCCTCAATTTTGCCATCACCATTTCCTCTCCTCCTATACACACTTGACTATATCCATCCCGAATATATCTGGTCATATATGAATATAGTGAATAGTTCTCAATTCCAATAGCACATACTGACCGTAAAAGGCAAGTCACAAAACCGACGGAACGTTAAGCCGGATCAGGTAACTTACGCATAGATATATCTATAGTTATCCATTGTACGCTTGGCCCATGTACATATACTTTCAGATAGAAAGTCCACCAGGAGAAATAAATCATAGTAGCAAAACCAGGTCGTCAGCGAGCTATTCCAGTATGTAAGTATCATATGTTTTTTCATCACGTAACACAAAAGTAGGCACTCAAATGTCACTCCCTCTATACTTCACCCGACTGGTCCCTCTGACGATTCCAGCCATTATTATCACAGATAGGTATGTATAATTATTATTATACAATAATAAGATCAGATATACATTGAAGCAAAAATATCATTGATTGAGCTAATCCAGAAGAACAAAGCGAGAAGATCCTCTCACACACAAACAACGATTAACATGCTTCCTCCACACACGTGTCAACTGATTTTACGTATCATGAAAAATATAAAGTATGAGATGTGTAGGAGTACCCTTCCAGTCAAACTAACTTCATAAGATCCAGCCAGTCATAATTAGAAATAAGTCCTACAAAACATCCTCCAACGTTTTTACTGCTAACAACTTCCATATAAAATATATTGTTGATAAAGGCCGCCCATGTTTATGTTCCTCATTGACAGTGACAACCGAAGAATCAAGGAAGGCACTAAAGATAAATTGAACGTGGGAAATACACAAGCACAACAAGCGAATCCGACGTTAAATCCAATAAGCAATACATCTGACATATGTGGACTATGAAGAGTAAGCGGTCGCCGGAGTCGTTCACTCTCAAAAGATGCCTGTAGGTAGTAAAATAGAATAAACTTCTCGTAAGTCTAGAAAGAATAAGAGCTCCCTATACTTATTAAACCAGTCATCGTTTGCTGACTAACGCAATTTGTAACGTAGTAATTTAAAGATATGCTTCTATATGAAATTCCCATTATTTTGAAACTGTCAGTTGAAAATCCCGCTGTCGGACATCCTCTGCTAGTTGACTATTTGTTCTTCACGCAATACAAAAACATGGCTTCACATCTGTCAGCATGACCTAGATGAAAAGTGTTATCTAATAGTTCAAATAGCGATTCCTACAATATTTTCATATATCATTCTAACAGTAACCGACAATTTTAGCCAACAAAAATTCATATTGTGTCAGTCTGCGGCACACAACTACACAAATTATGCTGATGACTGGAGCGGCTATAATACCAAACAATAAATTATACAATCTTCCCGAAGATGCCTTCCGGCTAATACTGTAGTATTTTGTCAATAAGTAACAACTGTCTCTTGTGCGCATTACATGTAAATCAGTATTACAGATACAGCGTGTAACCTTCCGTCAGGATTACTTCAATAGGCAAATTCCCTTCTGAATGGAAATTTGATGCGAAGCCATCAACAGCATCCTGAAAGGCGTAAGACGTATACGATAGCCCCTGACGCTTCCATCAGATAATAATATTCTTGAATAAGTCCCATCAACATCCCCGTCAACTTTTCAACGCCGTAAACTTACGCCCGTCTTGGCACCTACCAAAACATACGGGTGTGCAAGGCAAGCCTCATTTGATTGGTACGAAAACCACCTCCTTCCTTTCATCAGACACACGCTTCCTTGAAACTTATCTCGTTAAAGTACTGGAGAAAAGTGCTAAGGAAACCTGACATTTGTACAATGGACGCGTTGTTAAACCCTACACTTGACGTCTCAATTTCTTTAAATGATGACCGCCGTCAAATCCTCCCAACCCTCAACAGCGCAAAGTATGTTACGCCATACGTAAATCCATGCAATTTATTTAGAAGCATTTTAGAGTTTTAATTAGATGGCTTTGCGGTTTTCGTCAATCCATCGTTTCCTTCAAATTCAATACGAAACCTAGTATGTCTTATAACACAGCTTTCCGATTTACACTATCGTCTAAGGCATTGACTTAAAATTTAAAGCCTGGTTATTCTTCAACTTTGCGTCAACAACCCTTTCGGCATTATTATTTATTTACCACTGCAAGTCAAACCTACATTAAACAAAAGCCAAGGGAGTACAGAGCACAACAGATAAACAGGCAGCATAACAGATAACATAGACAAACAGCAAATTTTTATGCATTTACAACACCCACAATCCGTTTACATAATAGTACAAGTCTGGCCATGGAGAATAAACATACAAAAGTCTGACTCCAGCGAACAGTTTTCACAAGCTCTCAACACACCTCCGCACTTTAAGTAAATGCATCCCCAGGGGAGTGTATAATCTAATGCATAGGCATTATTATCTAACACAACCACAACAACTACAAGTGCGGAAAATCCCGTTCCATGAATCAGGTAAAGTGGTGATGACACAACCACGATGACCTAAAGTGTCACAAAAGAGCAAGCTAAGGTTAGCATTAATGCAGTAAAAACCACGACCTCCAAAAAGGTTGAAAATTGAGTTGGCGTAATGAATGAATAGCTCCGGAAAACTTTTCATATTCATTAGGATGAAAAGATTTTGCGGTCCAGCACATAACATACTACAAACTTTCCAACCCGCAATAGTGTAGAAACTTAAAAATGAGGAAAGAAAATGTCAAAACTGATTCATTTCCTCCAAAATCTCTGTAATCAATTAATGTTCGTACATATCCACTCAATGAACACAAATACCAATTAGTGCGCACGAGTGTCTATTTACCATGTAATATTGACATACATATGTATAATTATATTTAAAATCTGTCCTGAAGATGAGAGCACTTAAATCTCAATTTGAATCACTTAACCCCAAAACCCCGCTGTAGTTCTTCGGCTTTTAAAATGTACCCAATTTAACCCTTTCCACCAGTCTTTGAGGCTTATCACTGTAGAAACTTTCCTAAAGTACACCTACACAGGATTCTACATCTCACTCCACTTCATCACCTTCCTACGATGTTCTGCAAACATTCCACAAATTTTCCAGCGGTTATTCTACAACCCGGGGAGAGTTATTTCAAAACATTTGTTGCCTGTCACAAAGAATACCACCGTTTTAGACATTATGCAATTATGGCTGAAAAATATATAAGTAAAACACTTTCCAAGCTAAGCTAAAACGCCATTAGTGTCAAATGAGATTTCATAATTTTAGTTTACCGAAAATTCAAAGTTCTTTCATAATTTGAAATACATTTAGAGACACAAATCCTAAACCTTAACATTATTTTGTCGTTTTACCTATATAAATAATCTCAAATATGGATGTCACCATATTCAAAAATTTAATTAAATACCATAATGGAATAAAATGTGTTTACACCATAATAATGAAAATTTTATACCATGGCCATCCGCTAGTTTATTTAACTTTTAAGCTGTCAAACGAAGTTGGTAACTTCCCTAAAATGACATATTCCGAGGGAAATACTACTTCTGACAACGTACATAAGTGCTACGTGGGAGATTCTAAGCCTCACACAAAAGGCAAGTACTATACACGATAACATCTCTCAATACATACAGATAAGTATACACCAGTTAGTACATCAATAAGCAATACAGAACACTCAACTCACCTACATACTTACATTTTGCTCCATTTCTTTATTCCTTTAAATAACGCCATCATCCGTTAACACCATCTAAGCCGAGTTTGTATTTTCAGTGCAAACAATGTGCGCTGCTAATAACTTCCAAGAGGTAGCCCTCTGTTTTTACGGTACATAAAAATCACTGTATGGCGTAGCACGCTAGTGTATAACTGCTAAACTCAGGAATTTTTTTTCTTACTAGTCAAGCTATTCGTTTTGTAGCAAGTAACAAAGACTGTGAGCTCAACGTAATTCTCAAAAACTATGTTGCTTCATGACAAATGAGCTCAGCTCAAGTTAGAAGGTTGTTCCCATTTACACCAAAGTTCCGCTAACACTGACTTTTTGCAGGACAGACCGACGCTTTACTACAATGGACAACCCTAAGGAACCCAAAGTCATCATGCTGTCGGATGTTCTGCTACGAAAACGCATCTTTTAATAATAAGCTAAGTAAATATTGTAAAGCAAATGCAATTCTAAAACTCAAACTTTGGACATGTGTATAAATGTTAAATTGCTATTGCTGTCCATATCACTCGATATTATTATAAGTTTTCCAGTTGCACAAAATATGTGCACCATGTCGTCAGACTAACAATGAATAACAACAACTCGATGTCACTTTTGAGCATGCACGTGCAGACAGCTAAAGAAGAGTCATCAGACTGGGAAACAGCATTCCGAAACGAGCACCACTGAGATGACTTCAGTGGAACATATTTTTCAAATTACAATGGAATGATTGCCAGGGATTTAATTCAGGCTACGTAACTTATAGAGAGCATTTCCCAATTTTAAGCCAAAATTAATCTTACTCTCAATAATCTTATAAAATGCGTCACTGAAAACGAAATGATCACTCTCTTTGCAAAATATTCCTCTCATCCTTTCACTTCTTTATCCGCATACATATCTTCAATCCACGCAGGGAGTCTGTGTATAAAGGATTAAAAAAGAACGTCTGAAAATGATCTGAAAAAGACGAACACAGGATCCTTAAAAGTTGAAAGAAAGAGAGAATACAAAGACGAGCGAATTTTCTCCAGAAAAATAAGGTTCTCAGCAGAGGGAAACCAACTGCAATAAGGCGACCAGCACATGTCATTGAACTTGGCACATGAGATACACTGCTGGGGCTATAACCGTAGATTATCAGTTCGACGAAAACAGACAACTGGATGATGCAGCATCACCACACAACTGAAACTGACTACTGCTCTATATATTTATCAGGACTGTGGATAATATACGGACGTACTATGAAATACATACATGGGAATGCAGCAGATATTTGGACCCATGCACACAAGCTGGATCTCCTGCTTTCCTCCACCAACCTCATAGGCACATACATATGTACAGTTTCATAAACGGCATAGACAATTATGTATTGGCGCATATCCGTCATGAATTTCGCTAAATCCTCTAATGGTGAATTCAATAGCAACACACAACACGGAGAATTTTATGCATTCAATTATTCTGGCCAGTTTTGAGGAGTCCGATATAACTTGAGTTCCATGTAGATATGTATCTATACAGAACCCTCCATATACAATACAAGGGGTCTCCTTTCTTCAGCCAACTATGAACTATACACTGTAGGTATTTGTTAACCAGAACCCTTTTACTTTCGCTCGACTAGAATTAACTGAATAATTTTGGCAGGAATCGGCAAGTCACTGGAGCGGACTGCGAACACGTAGTCAGCTTCTTGTTGTAGCAGGCCACAACAATTTCCTATTAGTTCATATAGATAGATAATCATACGCGTTAAGATAATACTACTTAGGTATACATTTTCCCCAATGACAATCGCAGTACAAAAACTTAAACCAGAGTATAAAAGCCACACACCATAGTGAATAGCATACATGCACACAAATTTGTTTACCAATAGACTTCAATATATGTAAGGAGGCCAAGGCACGTTGATAAATAATATGCCGAATGACAACCACGAGCTGGAAGTTGCATATACAGATGTATAAATACGTACGAGTGGCTTCAAAGCTACATTATTTCCAATTCCACCACTGCATAAACCAACCTTGGTACACCCTCACCCACTCGCTTACATACAGGTACACAAACGTTGAATCTATAATAAATCAAATGCTCAATCTGTTACAGCAGATGCAAAAAGTAGTTACTACGTAAGTATAAACTTAACTTCCAGACACTTAAACCAACGTTATTGATGATACAAGCATGCAGATATTTAATCCAACAAGATATGGATGAAACACGGATATTAAAGCTAACTACACTGAAAACACTTGAATACTAAAACTAACTTTACCGGTGCTACATACAGATACATAGAACCAACAATGATGAAGATACATATATTAATACTTAAATCCACACTATTGAAGATACATATATCTACTGACACTTAAATCAACGATACAGATGATGCATTCTGACTTTCTTGGCACCTTTTTCAATTTATGACGCTTCAGCACAACTCCAGCAAAATCCATTATTTTCGGGATAAAAATAAATCTCCTATCTATTAGAAAGTATAACACCAACCCAAATCGAGCTAATAAAAGTAAGATTGTTTCCACATCTTCATCTTATGCATTATTGCTCATATAAACTTTTTCATTACAGTCCTCACACTATCCGAATCCTGGTGCGTATCATGATCCCACGGTATGTTGAGCGAAACAAACGGAAATTACAAAGACGAACAAAATAACAATAACAAGCAGGAAGGAGTTGGAAAGGTTAAACCAGTGAACGGACTCATGAGTCTTAAAAGGTTGGACGACTGTCCCGGAAGTCTTGGAACTTCCGGACAGCAAAATACTTTTGTATACGAGGATTTAATATATCTTCGCAATCTACACTTGGAAACTTTTTTAAGTAAAAATAAGGATATATATTCACAGCAGCCGCCAAAATGATTTCGTTTGAACTGTGGTAATCATAAAAACTGATCTACATTTTAATATAGTACGATGCCATGAAATTATACATTAGCTGGACCAGCAAAAAGATATACACTCACCCCTGGAAATTCAGCCCATTATGAGACATCATCAATAGCGGAAATATTACATCGTGACAGTCTTCCCCTATACCACCAAACAACCCGACATGTGGTAAAGTCTTTAGCCCCATATAACCTCCCAAGAAGACTCTGAATTTCAGGCTTGCTCTTAACTCAAATAATAAGGAAGTTAGAGAGCAAACAAATCCGAAGAGAATCTCCACATTAGTTTCCACATTAACGGGGCGATAACATCCTTAGGGGGAGCTATATATCTTCGTTTAAAATACAATAGGCACATAAAGAGAAAGTGAAGGTGGTGGAGGGAAATGAAATTTCTTTTGTTACCATCAATCTCCCGCATTATACTCAGGACTTTTTTTCCATTTCTCAATTTTCCACATTTCTCCCTCTCTCTTACGCTCTTCCTAATGTGATCAATCTGAACATCCTACACGCTCTATAGTAGCTATTAATACAAAGACAGCTAAAATGTCTCTAGACATGCATACACAAGAGAGGAGAGAGCATTTCTTCTAACTTTGGTAATGGTCTGCCGACATTCCCCTTTAGCAATACACAATTGAAACTTCGTAGAAAATCAAGGATATTTCTGGTAAGCAATGTACATTTATGTAGAAGGTAAAGTATAGGGAATCCCAAATATATTTATATTTCCACCAGGGAGAAGCTAATAGACATTAAAATAATATCATGTCATTTTGTGCTACACAATTAATGCATATGGCTCGCCCTATACGTAAGCATGTAAGTAGGATGACGTCAGTGGCAGTTGTGTCGTGTAAAAGTACGTAACTTTTACTAACTTACTTCAGGTTGTAAATATACCCAATGTAATTATGTACAATGCTTAAACAACAGGAGTGAAAACGAAAAATTAAATCAAATGCCTGAATATTCCATCTAATGCACCTCTGCTTTATTGGCATAATACTTTGAGCGGGGGTTTTACTTCAAAGGAAAAACAATGGAATGGATGGAGCGCTTGTCAACTAAATTTTTTTTCAGAAGCGACAATTCCCAACGATCTTGCGAATTATGCATATAATAAAATAAAGCTCAATACTAAAAACTTCGTATCGGTAAACGGTTATTCGATGAACAAACAAGCTTCTAGGTTAAATAAGGGTTCACTTACGCTCAAAAGGAATTGTGGTATGAGACCGAACAAAACCATCTTGAACACTTTTTTTTTACAATTCACACACAAGAAAATCACAAAAAACCATTTAAAATTAAGATATTATTCTACACCTTAGAAGAAATACAAAAAGTCGTCTTTCAATTCAAACATTCATTCCATTCACAATAATATTGACTTTGTATAAAAAGGAGAAAATCTTTAGAAATATCTCCCTCTAACCAAATTTGAATGTTATCATTTAGAACACACGCTCCAGCGAGGGGGAAAAAACTTGCAAAACTACTTTGTCAGAAATGGCAAAAGTTAGGAGAACTATTTCACTAAAACATTTTTAAACACTTAACTTCTCAATATATAAATATATAGTATATAACATCATATATCAGATTATGTATATGCCTGACTACGATAGTTTGTGATGACCAACCATTAAAACGTAACTTGCAACTGGATCAAGTAGTAAATTTTGATAAAAAATTATTGTTTAACAAGCATAAGGGAAGTTCAATCAATTCAAGAGTTAAGCTCAACTGCATGAAATCCCCTTTGGAAAACCTCACCTATGGAGGCGAAACTTTCAGAAGAATTACATGAGTCAGACTACACACAACCACGTTATAACAGACATAGAAGTGCATGATTTATAGTGCCTCTTGAGAAAAAAGGACTATTGCACACTGCTCATCAACTATACACACAAGCAGATAGACAGCATAAATTACAAAACATTCCTTCCAAGCAAGTAATTGCAGAACAGAAATAAAAATGAGTCCACACTTCTACACAACTGTGAATAATTGCTAAGCATATACTTTTCCTTTATTTTCGCATCTTTTCCTTATCACTTAACACCACAAAACCACGGAATCAATGTTAAACCAGATAGCCTCAAGTTATTCCTTAGTTACAATATTGAATTTTCTACAATATTCATATCACCTAGCATACATTTAATATTGAAATACAATCCATCACTATTGCATTTCTAAATGCAAAAGTATCAAATTTGAGCACAGTCTCCAAAAACCTTAGAGATATTAAATTACAAATTAATTCTCATTTTCCAACTTTTGGTCAACAACTACACTCACGACTCAACTACAGAGCATCATAAATATCACTGACCTTCCATACAACAACTTGTCACAAAATTCCAGACGAGAGTTCAGAGCTGGACAACAATTTCCAAAAGAACGCACATGAATATTTAAATGCAAATTAGCCAGCCCCGCACAAATAGATACATACATTTACATAAATGTGAATGCAGAGATACATTCTACGTAGTGAAGATAACTAAGAGATATATCAACGTAGAGAAGAATACATACCTATATATAGAAGATAGACTGAAATATTCAATAAACGAACGTTCAGTTCTCAAAAAGCTTTCAAGCTATTTTTATTGCATTGGAGCATTACCATACAAATCAAAATTTCCCTGGAAACTTCCAATAAAATGTTTCATCTGCCAACAGTTTTCTTGGAAAAGATTACGCTGAATCAAAACTAGATCACAAAACATATAGACTACAAAGTTAATACTTCTGCACCAGACTCGAAAAGAATATTTAATAATTTACAACTTATACACGATTTTGAGAAATAACTCTGCTTAGTGAAAATACATACATACATATGTAGATGTGGTAGTATTTAGATATTGTTATAATCAATTTGAAGGACATTTCAGCCCTTGTCGGTAAGTAAGCATTGGGTAAGTAAGCCTCCGCAATTCACTTTGAACTTACTAAATTGTCCAAACAAATAAACTTATAACCAAATTTAAAAAGGTTTGGTACAACATAAAAAGATTAGACTTTTTTCGTTTTCAAATCCAAGTTCCAAGGCACCTAGCAATTAAGTAGAGATACTACTATAAGAGCCTCGTTTCAAATAACCAGCATGCAGTGAATCATCTTAATAGAATTCAAGAGACAGTGCGGGATCTAAAACGATAAGAAAAAATGGAACGGGATCTTTAGTAAATCCAGAGGTGCTCAGCTTCACAATATGATCCTTCAACCTTTACCTAAAAGGTTTGGCTAACCCAGCAGCTCAAGAAACGGTTTCAAAACGTCGAGGATATAAAAAAAATTGCAAGTAGCTCCAACTAACTAACTAACCAGGACGTGGCATACATGAACGGGTACGCAAGCAAGTGCTACTACACTTTTAGATAAAAATCAATATGAGATGGTACTATAGGTATATAACTTCAGAATGGTAATTTGAGAATCCGTCAAGATATTGAAAAACTGTGGGTAGTAGAAGAGGAAAGATAAAATCTAAAAATCTGCTTTACCGCTCCAACGTATGGAAAGAGGGCTCAATCTTCAAAGTGCACCGAGTATGTATCTAACTCGATGCACTTATGGTTACGACAGTGTGTATTACTAGGTCTTTGTGAGGCATTCAAAGAGACAAGCAAACCATGAATGAACCAAGGCAAGTGTATACAACCGTGAGGGTTAAATACAACTACAAGCGAGCTTCTACAAATAATACAGACCAAACTATAAATATAGAAATAATGACAACACAAAACGAAAACGTGCAAAATGTACAACCAAAACAAACTTTGGAGTTCACCGCGAGTATTAAGAGACCAAAGGAAAGGGTGAGTAGCACGGGGCAAGGAAGAGAGACATACCAAAGGAAAGGCTGCAATGTACGTATAGGCAAGAGTATTACATAAGAAAGAGATTATCGTTTATGCTAAATGCATTATACATGTGTGTACGTATTTTTAAAAGCAGCACCTGTATTTTCGTGCCAGGGGGTGAGACGACGAGGAAAATTTGCATGGCAGACCGAAGAAAATCTTCCCTGATTGCGTCCGGACTGACTTTACACGTAGACGGCATTATGATGTAGATAAGGGCTTGAGTTTCTCAGCATTAAGTTAAAAATCTGTGAACCAGCCAAGCTGCGTATAGTCACTCACGTAGTGTACAATTTTCCAAGGACGAGCCCGAATTAATCTCATTGCAGTCATTATGCCTTCCCCGTTTCATGAGTACATTTTTCAAGATTGTGTCCTTTTTTTAAAATTCAGTTGATTCTATTCTTGGTGAGATGGTGAGCAGCACAAGAAACAAAATGATGGAATAGAATTTCAGCACAGTATTACCGATGATCTCGTAGTAGTCACTTACTACAATGGAATGTAGCAATTGGTCAACTCCCTTTGAACAACAATTTATGGTTAGTATTTAAAACTAATCCTTTAGTCATGTCGAAATAATTAATCCTTCAAACTAAGTTACTCCCATTGTGGGCGCGTTGCAAAACACAAGAATTTGCAGAATTTTAAGTATCTTTTCATTCATGCCCATGCAGAGCTTGTCTTGCATTTCTAAAAATTCTTAAGTTTACCACAACCCCTAGTGTCAATCATCAACTCATGAAAATTTAAAAAAAAATTATAATTTTACTATTAATATGACAATGAAATTTATCGGAAACATTCTCATCACTTTCAAACTTGCTAATTAACAGCTACAATACCGCCTCAGTCACTGGAACTGGTCTGAATTTGAAAGCAACACACCCAAGTACATAAAATATTAAATGAAGATTTTATCCTTTTATTTAAATCAAGAGATTACTCTGATTTTAACTTTTTCGTGGTAATAGACTATGAAGTTAGTCACAATGAAAGGAAAACTCTACGCAAGAACATAAACTCCTGCAAAAAACGTTTATAGTATGTAAAGGTATCTGTGCATTTCATCACACGGTACAAAGTCATAGGAACTGTACATGATCTTTTGAGAGATTTATCTGCACCCGGCATTTTCGTACTTTGAACAAGGTTGGTCTAAAAGTGTAAGCCTACGCACTGAAATTTCTTCTCCTTTCACACATTCACGGAAACACAAGCCCAATTCTTAGAACTACAACAACAAGTCATAGGAAGATTTAAATACAATAAAGTAAGCATTTACAAGCTTAGCTTTTTATCATTACACCTCAACTGAAAATCACGAGGAAGCAACCGTCAGTTACATTCTGTACCAGCAGGATGTAACAAGTTTTTTCTTTCTTTTCAACTCCCATGGCAATTCCTTTTAATTCTAGCTATCCTCTTCTCTGATTTTGATTATTTTTAGATTTACAGTTAAAATACGCGTAGCCCGTATGACCCTGAATTTGGAGTTTTTGAGTGAAAATGAAATTAAAAAAGGAACTAAAATGTAAACTTGCTTTACCGCACCTTTCTTGTGAGTATAGGTATACCTGAAATCTATATTTTTTACACCGGCGTTAGTGTAGCCATAGACATAAAATTTTGTGGAAGCTATGCTCTTAAAATAATAACCATACAGTATACTTTTTCGGGAGAATAAAATATCTAATTTCACTTTCCCTTCTACTAAAACCAATCCCCAAATTACGTCTTTCTCATTTCCCAAAGAATTATAAATGTCTAGCTAGTAGTAAAGTACAGTTAATCCTTAGCTTTCAGCAAACAGGCTTTTATGAAAAATATCTACTACTTCAAGGATGCCATTCCGACTTTGCAACATTATGCTGGTATTTCCATTGACATGGTTGGATGCGGCAAAATCAGACAACATATAGGTTTTCATTGCTAAGCAATTTTTTGTATGCGCTAGCAATTTTTTATTTGCCTAAAATGATATGCCATCATCACGGAGATAGAGTAGCAACTCCCAATTCAGGAGAGAAATTTACTGTGAAAAGGACAAGTGAAATAGAAGGTTTTCCTGGAATGCTAAAATGCAACCTCAACGACCCACGACAGAAATCGCTAATATACGCGTAAGGGAATCTTTTCAAGTGGAGCATTCAATACATACAGGCCTGTAATATGACGCACGAAAAAATATGGGAAAATGTGTGTAGGTATAATTATACTACTCCTGCATGTAGCTAAGAGACGAAGATGAATACCATAAAAATAAAAAAGCCGGCACATACAGTTGTCCTACGCCTACCGAAAGTGAAACTAATAGTTTAGCATAGGTATAGCCATATGCTGATGGAGATTATTTCTCGATTCCAAGAAGCACGACGTCTGTCAAGGAAAATAACGGCATAATATATGCCACCCTCTGTCTCAATAAAACTTAAGAAACGATTTCATGTGCCTCTTATAACATCATTCTCATAAATCGGTAACTTTAAAGGTTTCTATACTTACACACATTACATTTAAATTTTGATCAAAGACAAACACTATCAGGGAACCACATGGTGCAATATGCTGGTGGAGTGGTTGAGTGACAATTTGCCTCAAAACGTCCATGCAATACTATTTGATTGTGTTGAAATGTGAATGAGCCCATGTAACTCCTGAACCGAATCAGCCGTCATAAGTTCATCCCCGCCTATTATCACAAACGGTGTGAAGACAACTATAATTTTCCTTTTCCCTTTCTTTACCTAGCTAATATATCCATGTGATCCTATGATCATCATCATCACCATAGTAACCCTACAAAAGATTCCAAACTTTTGGGAATTTCATCATTCGAAGTTTATAGCTTCCCCGTACCGTATACGTACATGCCATGACTACATTACATATTAAATGTTTGGTAGCTCCAAACCATGAAGTTGTTCACTCTTTTTTCAAATAGTTACTGTCTATATTTAGACTAGAATTTACAACAATGAACGGCAAGATATTGTCTAATTCTTTAGAGTCAAGCCGGAATGCATATATAACTGTGAACATACACTATTAAATTTGGAAGGACACCTTAAGAGATCCAGCTATGTTGTATAACAACCACAAATCAAATACAACTCTTATGAATATTGCCCAGTGAATTTCTTTGAGAATTTTTACATCTGAATTTTCATGTTCGATTTATGCAAAATGGATCAGTGTATGAGGTCGTACTGCTAGATTTCAAGGATAACAAATATGGATAGAAATTATGCAAGTTCATGTTCATATAATGAGAGCAAGTCCTGCCCAGTCAACCATATGATGCATGGGGTTTCTGCTGACTGTGCAACAATAATGGATGTTTACCATTCAGTTTTACTTAAAGCCGAGACTGAAATCACTTGTCATTGTCACAGGTTTATTATATTGGTGACTACATGTACAAAAGTGTTGAGAGGAGTGCTTATATATATATTATTACACTGAACGATTCTATAATATCCATCATTGAAAGTGTACCAAATACAATCAGGTCCCTAATAACCATGAATGCTGTCGTGGACCAAAGGAATATAAAAATGCAACTATAGCACGCGGTACACAAGACTTAAAGAGTCCTCTACAACCATACAGACAAGAACGTTCTTGGTGGACCAATTCATGTTGTGTCCAAGGAGTAATCGTATTACTGTTATTTCCACACATTGGACATTCCCCATGCGTTAACCTAGTTACACTCATCGTCAATGTGTACGATATACTTATACTGAACAAGGTATATATGGCAGTATACGTAAAAACTGATAACCGTAACCTGAACAATTCTCTTGTATACGCACTTAAATGCCGTAACGTAATCATCAGTTTAGCAAATACTATTAAATTGCACCTAGCACTTAAACGAACATATGACCAACGCAGAATAGTTTCAGTGCGAAGAACGTAATTTTCCCCTGTTTACAACTTTGAACAACCAAAGACACATGTTCACAAATTATTATAGCCGCACATTTAATACTCCATTACAAGTTTGCGAGATTGCGAGTGTACTTAATACCCACATACCTACAGCAAGCTTACACAAGTTTTGTAAATAATAATTCAACAACTTCTGAAAATTCTCCGGCGAACAGTTTCCCCCACCATAAAACTCAACAGAGATAAATACACAAGTGTGTTGCCTTCATATGGATATTGCAGCTGACGATATGCACACTCTACTATAATAGTAATGAATGAAATCCGGTAACACAATAACTTTGTGCTGACTCCAAGCAATTTAAAACCTTATATAATATGTACTTTTACAAAATTTGCCTTTAAGCAAAGTACGAAAATAAGTCGGGGTACTCAAAGTATGAAAATGTCCCTTCGCTTAAAGGTCAATAGAATATATACATACCTACGTATAAACGTTTCCAAACATTTGATTCGAACGTTCAAAGCATATTAAACTTACCACAATAATATCAACAACAAAATCCTGGTATCTGACAATCAAATTTTATCAGATACTAAATAAAAGGAAACAACGAATTTCATCAATGGAACGAATTATTCAGACAAATAATAGAGAAATTTCCTTTGAATGCATCCAGCGCGGAAAATCTGTCTACTGTAAAATATAATAAAAACTCCCGAGTATATAATAAAATTATTTATTAAAATTTTATGCAAGAACATACGACTACCTTACTATGCCGCACCAAGTGAAACAAATCAGGAGATGAAACATAAATGACTCTTGTTACCCAGGAAGATTGAGACAATATATATTCCATATACTACAACAATAACAAAAAGTCGGAAGTGGCAATAAACGGTTAGCGGTTTCTCTTATATCAAGTCCTCTGAGAGAAATATCACAATCACTAGCAGCACCACAAAAGTATTATTTTTTATGTATCAATATGTAATTTAGCAGACTGACGGGAAAGCTCTTATAGTGCCGATTACACACTAAAAGAGACTTAGTAATAAAAAGTAGCAGAAGAAGAGCAAGGAGAATTGAAGAGCATGTTATCTGAATCTCGGATGAACGGTGACTGAGGCCCAAAATCGATTTCCAAGGGAAAGAGCGGTTAAACTACCCGGGTAGAGGATTTCAAGGCAAAGAAGGATACGCGAAAAGTCTACATGTGCCTCTTTTTACACTTGTATACACACGCAAATAGTTTGCTCACAATCAGTGGATGTTGTGTCTCTCTTTCAACCCCCCACTTCTTTGTCCACATGACCATATAGATGTACATAGTGCTATCGGGAGAGCGACAGAGATGAAGAAACATTGTGTATATTTGCTCTAATGCAGAACTTACCCTCTAAACATACTCGAGAGGTAATCTTTGGTGTAACTTCACAATAAATCTTACATTTACTTACTCTTTAAGTAAACAAACACTTAAACAACTTACATCATACAATGTTTCAGACTCTTTCGAGGTTTGCATTTGTTTCCTACCTTACCATGAGGTATTACATGTTCAGCTCCATTTAAAAAAAACTAGGTCACGGACTTGCTTTTGGGACCTTAATACAACACAGCTACATATTACATTTACAGACACACACATGCTTGTTGAGTTTCAGATTGAATGCAACGCTTTAATTCCAGTACACAAGTAGTGTAGTAAATAATACAACGGATATGTATACTAGAAAAACAAAGCACCATTGTGAACCATTTGTTGAACTTCATGCAAGGATACATTTATGCAATTAAATTTGCAAAGAACTCACTGCAGCTTAGTGAAACATTGTCTATCGAGCAGTTCTTCTTTGTCGTTGAATGAAACAATCCGTATCCTTTCTACTCTATCTATAATGACGAAGACCTGTTTGAGCAATGAATAGTACAATGTACAATTCATCCGATTAGCTGCAACGAAGATTTCAGATTACTGATATAAACTAACTGTATTTCTCTCCTTATTCACATACAGGGATACATCCTTTCCACAATACGAACCCCAAGATTTAATTTCCCGACTCACCGTTTCCTGGAACTGCACTGAAGGGTGTAGTTACTGCAAAAGTTGTAGATACACATAAAGACAGGATATATCCTTACATATTATAACAGAGCTAAGAGCGATTGGGAGCACAAGCCAACATTTAATTTGTTAGTGTTTGAAACTTTACTAAATTACAAACTAGTAGATAATTTAATGAAACATTTCATTAAACAGCATACTCATAATTCGTTAGGCAAGGCCGTGATTTCTAGGTTCTGAAAAAATTGAAAGGTCTCTTACAAGCTATTTAGATTGCGATGCAGTGTAACCACTAAGCACGTTGCTATTCCCAAGACACTCGTAAATTCACTCCGCGAAAATACAAAAAGGCTACATATACGGACAAGTTTGATATTTATTTCCAAATATATTTGAAAATAGAACACTTTCTAAATCATATCCATATACTACTACGTCGTCACAAAGTTAAACTACTGGCTTCACTCTTTAGGGGAAGCATGAATAGACTTGGGAAATCCTGACTAGACAAGATCCATAAAGATTTTGTCCGACAGATTCCTCCCTTTTATAATACATATAACTAAATGTTTTGACCCCCACCGAAAACCACTCTAATGAAAATTGGCGGGTGCATTCTAGCTTTAATTCATGCTTGCAGTAAAGTCTTTCCATACATTGCAAAGTCTTCATAGATCTACCGATACTTTTTAGAACGACTAATTCAGAAGTTCGCATTATTGGGAAGCAGTTTATATGTATATCATATATGTTTTGATTACGCCAATAGTTTTCTACGAACTTCATCATCACTTCTGTTATACGTACATTGCTTACGTGTACGAGAGAAAGCAAAGCCTGGAATACAGTAGCTGCATGCACTACTTATTGTTAGAACTATAAATAAATCAACTCCGCAAAGCTTCCATTTATAGATACTGCGAGTTATTTAAGGGGGTAAACAATATAAATGTTTGGAACTAGAATTAATAAAGCCATCTAGGTATACAAAATCATAGACGTATCTATAGTAGTACAGTATTATTGGCTAAGAGTGCTAAAACGCACCAAAAGTGTGAATTACAACAGGATGGTGGCAAACGAAACCCCCGGAAGGTCACTAAATTAATATATCAATTGAGCAGAATATGAAAGTTCGACCTGGCAATAATAGTCGTAATTACGTTATGAATAAATATGACAATAAACGCCTTATGTACGAAAAACCTGAAATGAGCACTTACTAATCGGTCAATAACATGAGAAAGTTTCTCGGGACGTGAGAGCTAAAAATTTATGGGGAACCGAACGACCTACATATAAAACACATACTTGTTCCAAGGTAATACCTATTTGTTTTAGGACCTGTAGATAATAATGCAACTCTTTATATAGATTATTAAGAAATATAGAAAAAAAGCACTAATAATTTCCGCTTCTGTTTCATTATACCATCCAGAGATAGTAGGTTTCTAAAAGTATAGCGTGGCCCTGACTGAGGAAACCGAGAAAAGAGCGAGTGAGCACAAACAAAAACCGATAATGGATAATGAGAATTTTCTATGGGGCTCTGATGATATTAAATTATTTTATGTTCCACGGAAATCTACGAATCGATTCTTCCAAAAGTATACCGTGTATATAAAACCAACGCTCTTCTCATCACTTCATTATTACATCATTCTTCATCCCTGACAATCAACTTACAAGACAGTATTTGCAACTTTACAAACATTTGTCTTTTTCCGAATTCTAGCCCTCTTTAGGCTCCAAAGACCAATGTTTGTAAAGTTGCAAATACGGCTAGAATTCGGTTTTCCGGTCGGGCTTTCCAGTTTCCACTAATGTTAAACATAGGAAACTTTCCATTTAACACCTTCACTGCTTTCCACAGAAGCTATCCACTTTCCCATGCAGCTTTTCAAAACTTTCCAAAGAAGATTTACTTTTTCCACAGCAACTTTCCACTTTCCATAACAACTTTCCACATTCCCTACAAATTCTCCTCAGCGGTTCTCACTTATTAGATTTACTTTCCACCAGTTACAGAACATCGCTGCTTTCCATAAACACCAGCATAATGTTCTCAACACAATAACTATCTCCCCGACATCTATGATTATTGTACTACATCCTATTTCTTCTGCCCGCGGTTGGACGCCACAAATAACTCAATAAATTGACAGATCAGCTCATATTATTGAGTGATTTTATTAAGTCACGACCCAGCGATAATTTATTAATATTGTATAGCTCGTTGTACTAAAGCTGGTGGAAAGTAGCTCGATGTTCTATACCTGGTGGAAAGTAACACCATGATCAATAGCAGGTGGAAAGTATATCGTGTGGGAACTACAGTGGGAAGTTGTAATGGAAAGCGCTTTTGGAAAGTGGAAAGCTGCTCTGGAAAGAAAGCAAAACATGTTGCAAATGGAAAGTACGGTGGAAACTGGAAAGTTTCCTATGTTTAGCGTTAGTGGAAAGCCAGACGTTTCCACTGGAAAGTGGAAAGCCCGACCGGAAAACCGAATTCTAGCCCCTAAAGAGACGCCCTATTAAGGTTATCTATAGCATTATACTACTCTATTTTCAATAGGAAAAATAATGTGTTTTATGCCTCAGTTCCGAACGCAGCGATTTGCGTGTGCGTGCAAGCTTTAAAACAAGCCTGAAATCTCACTGGTAATTTATCTTACCCTTTAGTACCTCAAGCTTTAACCTCCAAGTTGTCATTATTTTTTCCTTATTAAACTCACAAATGCCAAGTTTCTACATGTCCTATATAATTCAACTAAGCATTCTCTGAAAATTAACGTTATATTCCTTATCTTCCCTCAACTCCTGAAAGGAACGTTCTGAATCCTCAGACGACAAGAGCTGTCAACTCAACGGATTCTTCATATACTTTCACGTCAACATCCTTCCCTCTCAGCATGCACAGTTTGGAAAAAGCCCGATTCTGTGTATATGATCAAATGATAGCTATAACTTTGCACACCCCTTGTTGGAATGTTTTACAGACGTACCCGTGTATAATAATAGCGGTTCCAATTCATGCGAATTTTCCGTTGAAAACATTGTCGATTGGGTTTATCTACACGGATTCACTTTATGTCAATAACACCAACTTACGTGTGTATACACAATATTCACTGACATATTGTCAGTTATCGGTCCATGAAATACAAATGCAAATACTGATATGCGACCATGTAGGAGGTGTGAATCAAACCTAAAGGATTGGTAGCACGACAAACATACGTCAAGCCATTCTACGTGAAATCCTTTCTCATGTTTCCAGACAATTTCACTAATAAGCTTGAATTTAGAAGAACCATATGATATGTATCTAATTAATCTACTGGAATTTCTTGAATTCAGCGACTGTAATAATAACTTCAACTATTCAGACAAAGGAAATGCATGTTTTGATAAAGAAAGGTAGACATAAATCGGCGCGTTTATGAAATTTAACTATATAGAATGTAGATATGACGCGCACACGCGTACTTGATTAAACAAAAGTAATTTATATGAATTTAGTGCGGAGCTGATGGCATTAAATACATTAGGTTACGCTGAAGAGACAGTAGAGGGGAAAATGTAAATAAAAGTATCAAGGTTGGAGGTCGTGAAAGTTTTGATAGCCAAGGATAAGCTTGCAAGTTGTAAAAACTTGCAAAACTATGCATACAATATGTTGATTGTGACAGTGAAGCAGAAAGCAAATAGTAAAGTGCGCAAAAAGAAAAGCAAGATACATTTAATGTTTAGATAATTACGTGGTGGTGAAAGTTGTTATGAATCTCAGCAATTGGTAACTTCCTCAGAACTCATTCTTTCACACATCCAGTGTGAAAACAAGCTTTCCAAATTTCATGTGTAAATCTTTCTCTGTAATTTAGCTGTCTCCTTGTGGTTCAACCAGTAGACCAGAAATAAGGTAAATACAGATTCGCATTTCTATGCTGTAAATAGTAGTAAATTGTACTTCACCAATGATACATCGGTTTGTGCCCGAGCTAAAATTAATAGAATTCGGTAGTTACATGCCACTGTGTGGCAGGCAAAAATGTGGGCTACAGTCACTCAATGTTTCCTTCGGTGTAGGAAATACAGAAGTATACATTACTAAAACACTGGAGTTTGCTGCTGCCAACTTCAGCTCTTCCACCCCAACATTTGTTTAGTACGAGGCGTGAGAAATTCGATGTAGATCCTATTTTAAATACTCTTTTAACCTGATTAATCCTCACAAATGATAGCATGATCCTTTGTAGTACGAGTTTAGTTTTAAAAGTCGCCATTGAAAATTATGAAAATTCGTGTCGAATCTGTGAGTAATAACTTCTTGAAAAGGCCCCCCCACACACACACAGACACAGAGTAATGAGAAAGTGTTTACAAAAGCAGTATGACTGCGGAATATATGAGTACAATGAAAGGAGATGAGCGAAGTCTGTGTGTTATTCTTTGCCTTGAAATGTAAATGAAGCCAGCTAATTTGATTAGTTGCAAAATAAGCTTTGATGGTTTTATGAAAATTCGAAGTCTCCCGCAGACTTCAAGCTGAGAGGGTTACTTAAAATAATTCAGTCGTCCGGCTTGATTCCCTTATTTTAATAGCGTCTTGCTGTGCTCACCGAATAAACTTACTTTGTTTTAGTCAAACTTCGGGGTGCATGTTAAAGAATTATTCCTAACACAATTGTACACAGAGAAATAAGAGTGAGAATTTACCTCTTTTTTATCGCGGTAGTAAGCCTTCCGCCGCTTCAATTTTGAAGAGCGCTTACTGTTTCCTATGGACGCTGAGCCTAGGGTGTTACCATGAAACGAACCAAGAGAACCACCTCGAGTAGTAGGTCTAGAAGAAATATTTGACCCATTTCCAGAATTGCTGTTTCCACGAGAACTTAAACGGCTAGGATTTAACCTGAAAAGTAAAAGCAATTAACATATCTTTAGCTTGTGTATTCATACATACGTGGTCATAAAAACTTAAATGGTCTCATGCACCACAACCACATCTGCATCCAAGCCTCGTGAGAACAACATCTCATTTCGTTCCATCTTTCGGTACTTTTTAAGATACCCGGAGATTACATGTGCTTCAGATGGGAACCAAGAATGTTTAGTGTTTATTCACATATGAATTTCTACACAGGATTTCTAAGAGGCATAAACAGAGATCTACTCAGCAGGAAATGCATTAGGAGTGAAGAATAATACGATAGACCATAAACTTCAAGAGTGGAGGTAGAGAGACGCAGAAAGATTCTACACACACACACACACACACACACAATGACAATAACGGTTGATCCGACTTATGGTTGTAAATAGACAGGATGAAAATTACAATGCTAATGACAATGCTGGAGTAGAAACTCGATTAGTCTCTTGGGAGTTTCATTATACTCAATGAAGACATTTTATGACGTAGCGTAAGTACTTTGGGCTAGAAAAATGGCATAGCCAAAAATCAATGCAAACCAAATAGCTTTCCCTACACACCGAGCCCCCCACAATTCCTCCACAGGGGTATTCATAAAACCACTGATCCTCAATGACAATACTCATGGCATTTTAAAAGTTCTGGATCACCATTATTTTCCGTCTCATTCAGACCTACGAGTTGGTTAAAGGACTCATTGCATACGAATCAGGACATCGAGTAGCATATGGTATGTGGAAAGACAACCGTTTTCACTAACACTTCCTAATAGGCGCTATAAATTTCTAGATGATCTACACGTTTCGTCTCACCATCTGTCCAAATACAGATACTAATGACCAACTCACGGAACCTTCTCCTTTCTGCGTACGTGGATCTCTAAAACTGGAATTAACCAGGAACTGATTCAAATGTAAATACAAACTGTTTAATAAATATCAGAAATATGTGTAGGTATGTAAAAATATTAAGATACTGACAAATCAAGAGAACTAAAAAGCTGCACGATTCTCCGTCGCGGAAACTGCAGGCTGTAATTTATTGATATAATTTCCAAAGATGACATATGATTCAGTTGGTTTCCTCTCGGTCACAGATGTTGGAAATGAGCAGAGCAACTCTGGCCAAGAAACTAATAGCAAGGTTAGTTCTAAGCCGAGAATGAAACGGGACCGGAAAACATTCAGCTAATCCCCTGTCAAAAGTCTCTAAGTGAAGAAAAACGATGTTAACTTTCACCAAAGGAAAAAGTACAGGAATTTGCATATTGACTTAATGAGTTATAGATACATATTTTTAATACTCTGACAACCACACCAAAAAAACACCCGCTTAAATCTAACTAACCTTACTGAAGAGAATAACTGATTTTCTCTACATATATGCACAAGTCTTGTATCTCCTTCCATATGCAATTTGGAGCAGAATAATATTGCAGATAATATTTCCTTTGATTACTTTCATGAGTAAGTTATCGATTACATAGCTGAGTAGTAATGAGATGATCGTCCAAACAGGGTTCAACCCCGGTTCAACCAAGGCATTTTTGTTTAATACCAAACACTGAAATACGAAGAAATCTCGCAAGTTCAAGGAAACTTTGCTGCTCATATTGAATATACAAATACCAACATCGTAGTCTTTAGACAGAATCGAAAAATCGGACTCGTTACGTAGCAACTTAGGAGCTCGTACAAGTTTGATAAGTTGCACAAAAATATTACTTGTGAACTTTTCCTAATTACAAAGTTCAAGACATAGTAAGCTGTCTAAACAAATACAGAGCCTCATAGAGTTTGAGTATCTTAAGATTTTAGTTAAACTTTCAGTTTCTCTAATCCTTTCATTCGGAAGCGACGGAGCTTCATCGGTGACACGGGAAACACCGTGAAGTCAAAAGTATCGAGATTACATATTTTTTGGAAAATCAAAACAGTTATAGTCGCCATCGCTCCTCCAGGATATGAGCTGGATAATCTTTTCATATTAGTTTTTCACCAATACAGATAAGTCTGAAGGGGCACAACATAAACACATGTGTGAACATTTGCCTATGGGTGACAAGATTTCAAGTTTTCTTTTCATACTCAAGACGCTTGCAGCAAAACCCTGGGATTTTTTGAAAATTGTAGGTGCAAATGAAAACCCACAAAACGGTAAGTTTCTAAATACTATAACAAATATTAGCACTAGGATGACTATAAAGGAATATTGTAATAAAAAAGAAATATCTTACGTTCTACTCGGCGTCCGATGGACTGGTGAGTACTCCCTGACTTCTTCGTCACAATCCGAGAGGACAGATGGAGCTGCGTCTTTCTTGAGTTTCCCTGTAGATTTGCTGGCCTCCGCTGCAATAACACAATAGAGAAGACTTTAGTTTTTATTCCACTTATTATACTTCATATTTCATTTCTCGGTATTTCATATTTACATTTTGCAAATTATCCTAATTCCATGTGAGCTTATGACAAATTGTTTGCAATATACCACTTACAATTTACCATAAATCTTAAATAATATTGTAAATGTAATAAAAACAAGCAATATTTGTTAAAGAATGATAGTGAACAAGCTTTGGGTAAACGTGAGCCATACGGAAATACATACAGAGGTAGGAAGATAAAACCAGGAGATACATAGATTGAGAATTCTTGACCCACTCTATGCATTCTGATAATGTAGAATTTTTAAAATACAGAAAACCAATAACTCGTTAATAACAAAAAAATACGTATTAAGCACATTTCTTCTTAAATGAAGGATCATGGTTCTAAAAGTAATCGACACGTGAAATGGGATAAAAATGTAGTGACCATACTGTTTCATACAAATGCATTATCATCCAAGTTTATGAGAAAATGAAGTTTCATTACAAAACATAGTATGTGTAAACTAGTATGAAAGACACAACAGAGAATCGTGCTGAAGATTTTTGACCAAGTAAATTGCACATCTAATAAAATGTGATTAATATCTCATTTTCCAGAGTATACAGGTTACAGCTTGAAGTTCATTACGGATACGGCACACAATCAATACGGTATAAGAAAACTGTTTTCAATGAACCTATACCTTATACCACTTCGAACTATAGTAAAGTGTGAGTTGGACAAATTATACCGTAAAACCGTTCCTTTTGATTTCTTTGTTCTGATTGCATTTATTCCCACGTTTGTGAATTCCAAAAGAATTGTTTTTTTTGTAAACGGCACAACCTGTGAACGAGCATTATCAGCAGCTCAATTACTTCTTATATGCAATTTTCCTCACAAGTGTACAGTTCAGATGATTCATCTATTCGGGGAGCAAGTCAATGTTTCCTTCATGTGTTTGCTTCCTTTTCGTCTAGTTATACAGGTTTCTCAATAATTGAGAGATACGCTAATGCTAGAAGTCGAAACATATTGTATATAAGCATACATATATATTTATCGATCATTACATACCTACTTAACTTCAGGATTTAATGCAGTCACCTAGTAATTCTGATACAGATACAGGCACAGTTAGTTACTGTTACGAAGTTACCATTATTTTTCTCCATTAACTTGTCCGATATTACATTAGCTACAATGAAGCATGGTTTACAGGTAGTCTAATAGATATTTGCAATGATTTTTTTCGTTGTTCATTTGTTGGTAATGTTTATCCAATGTTATTTGTTTGCAAATTGTCTAACGTTAAGATAATAATAAAAGATACTCGATGGGCTTTTGCATACCTCAGAAGGAAGCCTAAATATATCAACAAAAGTCAAAAAAATTTTACAACAGGTATATGTACATAATAATCATAACAGAATTGTAGAAAATGAAGTATCATTTATTTGCAAAAGCAAACAAACCGCGAGTTAAAAACTTTGCGCTAGAAGCGAAAATACATTTCGATCCTATCTAAACTGATGTGCCCTTTCGTAATCACGATTTCATCGTCGCTTCTCCGGAAAATCTAACAACGACGGGTTAACAAAAGAGGTTAAAAGTAAAGTATCACCAAATGGCGGATCCATTGCAAGGTTCACTCACGATTCACGATTTACAGGATAAAAACATGTAAGATGTAATTAAAACTATTAATTTGAACAAAAAATCTTTTTGAACAGGAGGAATAAACTATTGCACGACCCTAATTAACAGTTAGACTACTCTGTTGATTGTGAACCAACCTCTCTTAAGATGAACTTATGTATGTACTTAGTATTGTCATGCTGATGTTGGCACTGACATAGTACGTGGGAATAAAGATCATTCATGTTTAAAATTTGTAAAGACATGATCGGCACTCGGCACTGAGATATATATAATTTAACACAGAAACAACTAACAATAAGAACGTTGCTACATTAGAACTCTTGTAACGAAAGTTTCATGAGTTTCATTAATATTAAGACAACAACTGTATGTTCTATACCATCTTGTTCAAAGTTCACCAACTAACACAGAAATATATATATATATATAGTGTCAAAATGAATAACTCAACGAGATGTACCTCGGCTAGTTAGGTAATAATAATACAGTATAATCTCATCTAGGATATAAATATAATTGAGAATTTTTCTTTTTACTGTTATTAATTAGTTCCGATATTTCAGAAAACAATAGCAATACGACATAACCAAATATATCAGTTCAGTGACAGTAGCAATACTACTTTCTCTTCAAAACAATCAAAATTATATGTCCAATAAGTTAGATATAATCAGCAAATAACTAATTATAGGCGCAAAAATAAAAGAAAGGGATCTTAGGATTTCATACAGTTGAGGAACAATATTGTGCAATACGAGCGAATTAACTGCCAACATAGTGTGATCAACAAATCAAAATTACAACACATTGCGGAAGATAAGCAGGACTAATCTACGATCAAGCAACTAAAGAGTCGATTATATAATTTGACTTCTGGAGTGATATCAGAATTTAACAATGACAAGTTAGTAAGAAAAAAACTAACTTCTAAGAGGCCTGTCACATATCGTGGGTCGCAATAAGTTCTCACAAATTAGTAAAAAATGAAAACATTTCTACTGCTGTGCACATATGGGAACGCCATTCATGATGAGAAGGAAAGAACAACATGTTTATACAATGATCTTGCCCATGAGACTGCTGATTATTTTCAATAATAAGAAGGAAAGCAAATTATTCAGTCAAGTACCATTACAATTGTAAATAATATATACCACAAGTTTATTGCTACGGTTTCATTGATTTACTCACTACCAAATTGCAAGCGTAAGCTTCGTAATATGTCGTGCTTTCCACATGACCACAAGCCCCTCGGCGGGACGTAATGCTAATTACAATTTATTATTCAAGAGTACAGGGTTTACGTACATCATTTATCTGGCAGGGTAAGATTCACTTTGAAGCGTAAGGAGAGGTAATAATCTATGAGGGAATTTACTATACAAGATAAGGTAAGAAGCAATTTGGACGAAGAAAAAAAATTACTGAGTGTAACGGGATCTCTTCAACTAAATAGACAACAATGAAGCAAGTGTAAAGGATGAAACAGTGGCTAACTAAATCTTTGCACTGTCGTGATGTCATTATCACTAACAACAAGTCTCGATAGAGTAGAGCATATACCTAGTAATTGTGCCACACTATCTTGGATGCAAGTTATTATACAAACTGATCCATTGACTTTGCCTTTTTAACTATGAGAGATAAAATAAGTAACTACTTAACTACGGCTGGTAACTACAGCGACATGAACAACTTAGACAACTCAACCCCTTTTACATATAATGAGATGTGTACGTTAAAGTTGTAGCTTTTAAAATTGGTCTGACTTGCTATGTAAATATTACACGGCTCAACGAATTATATCTTAATAGAGTCTACCGGATTTAGCTTTTCTATTTCTAACAGAGAAAACCAATTTACACGGATTCAATACACTATTGTCTAATAAATCAGAAAGGATCTAACTATTTTAAATTAAGAAAGAGACAGTGTAACATTTATGTAAATTGTAAAATGCTAGAATCTATTACTTCCTGATAATGGAACCAGCAAGCATTTCTTGTTGTTGGTATGTTATACTCTGATAGTGACTCATCGTGCGGTATCTACATGATTTTTTATCGTCGTATGTTTTCCAAACTGGTAAATCACTCAAGTTACAGTTGCCATTTACCAATTCGCAATTAGTTTTCAATGAGACCTTTGTTTATGACGACAACATAATACTTTCTTCTCTTCATATTATACCGACATCAAAGCACGATACGTATTACATATGATGTAACCTTTTCCCGATCCAAGGTCATGTTTTGCAACTTACAAAACAAAATTATCCGGTACCAAAGTGCAAAACTTTGGCGTATCAAGAGCAAGACGAAAGATAAAAGTATAATAAAAGATTAATAATAACAACAGCTTCCAGCATCATACTTCCACGTGACAGACCGGAATTCCAGGCAAATAATAGTAAACTTGTACACAATATACACACGCAGGATGAGTGAACACTAACACAAATAATTGTCACCTCACAGCATTCCTAATTTATATATGTGCTATAGATCCAGTGCTATTGTGAGAATTTACATCCACGTCGGTAAGTCAGGGTTGTATGTACAAGTTCAACGTTCACGGGAGAGCAAAATGATGATGATATTAACACAAATCTTACACACTATACAACTTGCACGGGGATCCAGAATACATAATACAACAAATATACATAGAAACAAATAAACTCTAAAAATAATCCAAGATAGTACGTACCTATTAATCCTTCATATGGAATTGACCGGTGATGCTGAAACTGGGCGGGAAGGAAGCCGTAGTCATCCGCTGAACCACTACAAATGTTGACATTGACCCGTTCTGATTGACTTACACTACCAGTTTCTGGCTGATTGCTCGGACACTGAAATTAAAAAAATAGTAAACACAGGTTAGCGATACAATCGATACTGTTGTACTACTACAATTTACTTCTTTTTTGCACTTGTTTTAATTAGTACCATGAGCTACCCAACACACGCAGTAAACACATTCGCAGGTGCTCTGAATAAGAGCGTACAAGAAACAGCTGAGATTTGCTACGCTATAACGCCAACCAGATCATTAAAACAAAAAACTCATTGCATTATACTAAGAACTGACGTGTATTCGAGAGTTTTCCATGATTGATCTTAACATAATTAACTCAGACAATACAGCTATTACCCAAAACCTCCATGTCAGTTAGAAACTTAAACCATCTCATTAGCCCAACTCCACTTTCAGAATCCTAATATACAGAATATGCAAAGTATAAACAGTCTGTCCATATGGTATGCCTTACTTTCAGAGTCCATTATACCAGACATACCACAGACCTTACAAGAAGGTTTGCTCCAAGGACGGAGATATTTTTAAATATATGTGCATGTACAAAGATTGAATCTTCAATTGCCCACATCTTTTAGCAAAAAACTTATAATTTTTCCATCCAATATTTTATTGATCTGATCCAAGCGGTTTCAGCTTTAATGGTATCTTTAAAATTATAATGTAGGCAGGTGTGCTTAGCGTTTTCATAGGTTATACACATACAGAAAAACTGTTATGTGTAAGGAAAAGTGATCAGATACAGCATCTCCCTCCTATGATACCCAACCGTACATAAGGACAGTTAAACATGTAAGTAGAACTGGGTGAAGTCTCTAACTTTCAATTTAAGAATTTTTGTGGGAGAAAACTGTCAGACTCATGGACTAATCATGCTAATAAGTTCCACAAAATTTCAAACCTTTGTCTTTAAAATGATATAATCGTATTTCTATTATTACTATTGTGTACGCTAATCATTTTCTGATGGTACCAGCCATATGCATCTTCTACAATCCATTGCAAGCTCAGAAAATAAAAAAGATATGGCATGATAACACTTTACAGCACAACATAGTATACCAGTATAACAATAATGCAGAGTAATATATCGACCTTCCAACAATGGAAACAGCAAAGATATCTTGTTTCATGAGTATATAATAAAAGGAACACATTTTACAGCCTGACAAACGCATAAGGAATAAAAAAAAATTTCATAAAACAAACTGGTGATGCAATTGCAGTGTCAAGTGAAAACATGAGGTCTTTAATATAAAAGTGGAAGAATCAAACAAGATTTGACCACTGATCAAATTATAATCCCGGAAGGAATCAATAAGAATAATATTTTAAGTTAGGACGCGACATGTGGAAATATTGGCAGATGAATACAACAGGAAGGGATACGTACTTGTTTTAGAAACTATATTTACACAAACTAAAGCAAGTAAGTATTTAATTTAAGGCTTTGCTTATAATAATCCGCTCAGGTTACAGCTTATAACAAAATTGATAAATATCAAGTACTTAAACAACCAACATATATATACGATATGAATGTTGTAAATGATGTGACTTTGGTCGCATTTATCGCTTCATTAACATAAGTTACATAGCACTTTCGCCTTTAAATACTTGACAATGCAATGTTTCATTTTCGTTTTGGCTCGAATGGGCTGTACTTCAACTTACTGTTGTATACTAATCGTAAACAGCTACTTGCATGTTGACAACCTGAGCGCTACCCGACCGATACATAAACGCATAAGTCAATCATCACACCTCCCTCCTTACGGTACAGTTGCTCAATGAAGACACACATTATAACTAATTGTGACTTAACTATACAATATGACTGCTTGGCTGGGTGCACTCAAACTCTACTTACAGAGACAAATGAAAAATCAAAAAAGGTCACATCATTCAGACCCCAGAATAGCATTAGAGTATGGAATTCTTATTAAAACGATACCGTCATAATCATAAATCGTTGAACATGTATTCACAACATGCAGGAAGGAGGAATACTTTAGTTAGCTTTACGCAACTATACTATAACTGCCATTATACGATACATTTATTAAATCGTACAAGACTTCATCCCAAGAAACATAAGAGCCTCAGGGTTGAATGATTATTCAAGGTTTTTCATGTCTTCATGACCATTTTCCTTTCTATTCGAAGCAATTTCTTTTTGCAGCATACTTAACCACATGACTAACAAATTATGTATTAATTTTCGATGATCATCTCTGAATTAAAACGGTAACAACTGTAATAAGACTGTTCTGTATATGTGGATTTGGAAAACCACATCTATCAATATTCAGTATCCACCTGTTGTATTGTAGAGTCCAAAAGCCATATACCATTACTAGGTTTGTATATTCGTACGACTTTTGCAGCGTGTCCACATACATTATCTTCAGTGAAACTTGTAATTACTAAATTATTATAATTAACTTGCAAATCCCAATGATTCAAATTCAACCACACTCAATTTAAGCCAATGACCGGTGTAACAAAAATCCACTCAACGTGAATTCGACTGCGGCTGAAGATTTTTTCTACAGTTATTGCAATTTTAATCAAATTAAAACCAAAAGCCAAACAGAGTAAAATGCGTTGGTAAACAAACAGTGAACACAATTTTATACAACGAAATACATGATTTAAAATCATGGCCCATCACGTCACGTTCTCATCTCACTTGCTCTACAACATTTTGAGCAAGTAAAGGTATATTGAAAAAAGAACACATTTTCTATCACCAAAGTATTTGATTGAGCAGATTTCGACAGAAAGAAAATAATTTAACCGTTTCGAACTACCATATATTATTTGTTTGCGAAATTCACTCGGCTCACAACAAAAAGTAAATGTGGCTAGACGAGATTCAGCACTAAAAAACCAGTGATTATTCATAATAACACTTAGCAACTCAAATAATACGCTGCGTCGGCCGCGCTCGCACACAAATTTTTAAAAACCACCGTCTCCTCTCAACCGCGAGGGTTCAATCTTGTAGGAACGATTCCGTAATTGATCCTGATTTTGCGTCACCCGCGGCTGGAAAATATATTTATGTGTAAAGACTTATCCACAATTTTAATCTCAAATTGTAGAACAGGAACGTAACGGAACTTTCCTCTTTATTTATTTAAGTCCTTGTGTATAGGCATATAAAATACGAAATATTGTGTAATACATATTGGATGTACTATCCAAATTTATTATATTTCATAGTGGAATCTCTAATGCTGGAATCAATGTCCAGGTCAATAATCTTATAAATGAACACATAAAGCGCATTTACAACAAGGAAGGAATATTATTGCCACGAAAGAAGAGTTGATTATCACCGTTACCGCGCTCTCGGGCTTGGAGGCGTCTCGAAGAATTTCCACACATAAAGGCGTTCTTGCATACAGGAAGAAGTGCTTTTCAATGAAGCCGTTTCAAAATTTATTCAGTCTTAATTCCATCGATAATTTTTTTTGCAAAGTGTTCCACACTCAATTTGGTTTGTGTTAGACATTTCCAGAGAGTTCTTCGCCTCGTAAAATGTCCATTTCACACTTTAATACTCCGTCGTACTTATGTATACAGCTGAATATAAAAACAGAATCCAAAAATATTCACTGCCTAAAACCTATGCCAATGTCACAAGCTTTTAAGACTTCGAATTAAACTTTTTATTAAAATACAAAGAAATTTTATCCTGCCAAAGGTGCACTGTAAAGCCCGTGAACTTGAGCAATGATGTATTTCCTGCAGGTTCTGTAGAATAGAAAAATCGCGAGTATGTGTATAGGGAAACGTGATTTGAAAATTCCAATGAACCTTCAATCAATTATCCGCTGAATAAATATCAAAATTTACATAAGCAGTAACATCGATTCAAGCATCAACTTGATATTCTCCAGCACGCGTTTCCTCCAAAAGAGGACTAAAAATGTAATAATAATAGACAGTTGCCTTCCCACTTGTACATACAAATTCAGTCGGTCTCGAGATCGAATATTTTCCACTTTCGAGGAGCATGAGTGCAATTACATTATTTTTCCCTGAGAATCCATCTGCTACTATTTATTAATAGCATACAAAGCACACACCCTAATCAAACCTGCGTTGTTGCAGCCTGCAACTACCAATATGTTGCTACTAAATTAATGCACAGAGGATGATGGAATGTAGCAAAGAGGGGATGTTTTTATCTAATAAATAACTTTTCAGGAAAGTTATTATGTTCGTGAAGAAATTATCTATATGGCTCTTATAATATGTGTACCAACTATTAACCATTATAATAAAAAATACAGTTCCTCGCTTACATTTTGTCCCGGATTTTTTGCTCATTAGTGCTACATTACTGCATGAAAGGAGGAATTTTGCTCTATAACCAGAAAGACCTAAAGTTACTAATAACAGTAACAGTACGTCGAAATGCAAATATTGTGATTCAAAAATTAAATACTAGAAAACTACCATACATATATGCCAACTGCAGTACTGCAATAGTTTCATGTATCCTCCGATACCGAAATGATTGTATTTGAAACCAAGAGTTTTTCATCATTCAAGCTTCTGTCACGTTCCCACAATTTATTGAACTTCTAAAATAATTTATGGAAGTCAATTCTATACAAAGTGACAAGTGTTATTTCATTAAAAATTCTAGCTCTCATTAAAATCTTGGCGAATTCTTTGTATTGTTTCCGGGGCTATAACTGGCTGTTTTGGTTTGGAATAAAATAAACACAAAGGTATTTTACAGATACATACAATTGTAATCATAGCTTGGGACATATTGGCTGCACTATACTAAACTAAAACATTTGCGGATCTTAAAGCAACGTTAAAATTCATGCCCAGGCAAAACTTGCCTGAAATCCTGGAAAGACTTGATTTTAGCAACACTCCCCACCACCAGAGCAGTAAAAATTTATAAATTGAACTTAATAACTTTTTGAAGCACATAATTGTAACATGTTGTATGTATGTGTTGTTGTGGTAGAATGTATGTAGCTACTTGTACATATTATGCATGTTGAAACTGGTAACACTAACTGTCACAATTCAGCATATGTAGAGTAGAGCATATTTTGATTCTCTCTAAAACTCCAGAAAAAAACTGTTCAAAGCTCATGTACTATACTGGAAGGAAATCCGTTGTTGCATTATTATATATTATATATATTATAGCAAGTCATTAAATTGTTCAGTACCACCAAGAATTGTACGATTACGCTATAGACTGACTGGTACGATTAGTAATTAATTCAATGGCAATATAATAAATTACCGTTGGAGCTAAATTAAAATTAATTATGCATGACCATGGTATGGAAGACTCGCTACATGTTTTTATGCATTACATATGCATAGGTGAGTATTTGTTCGTGAATTACAGTAAGTGGAAGGTCCGCTCCATATGCCAAAAATTGGTGCGTAGCAATCTGTACAAACAGATATGAAGTATGTGGTTGTAACACAATCTCAGCAATCTTAATGATAATAATGATACCTGACTATTATTATTATGTCCATATGCAATAAATTAATATTAGCACATAATTTGTGCACATAATAAATAATAATTATTACACTTTTTCACTACTCTTGACCATTCCGTTTGGGCGCAGGTAAATCTTATTTCTTTGTTCTTCAAGTCCACACTTTTAACATAGGGAGCTATACAAGGGACATATATTCTCTTTTATTTTATTTATGTTTGGGTGGAACGGATCTTAGCCGGAATTCGCAAATGCGAATACATACAAACAACTAAAATGCTTAACGTCCTCAGTCTTCATACTTTTTTGACTTGTGAGGTTACACTGACTAAAGTTACACATATACTTAAACTTCGTATATACTGAAGCCACTGATACTTTCAGATTTGCATATGGAAGTTCCTGATACTCCGGTTGTACCTACTTCATTTATTTACCTATATACTTATTTTTATTACAGACACATTACAAGCTACTGATACTTAAATTACGGATAGTAAAATTACTGACATTCTTCGCTTGGTGAATATGAAATACAGTTGCATGTTAGTAATAAATATGTCTAATAGTTGTTTTATGAATTTCAGTAAAAAGTGAGTTTTATGTCAAGATATGGAGAATGGGGAACATGAACAATATGTATACAAATTTTATGCTCAGATGTTTACGCAAATAAGTTTTATGTGGATGATTACCATTCAATGTTCACTCTATGCCTGAAATTTTGTCATGTTCTAAAGCTTGCATGTAAGTATAAAGCAAGTAAGTATTAAGCAGAAGCCATGTCTGAACTTGTACATATGCACAGTAGCAAAGAATTACAAGCATGTTTTTACAGCTATGAGTAAGCATTTAAGAATGAATTGTTACGATTAATAGCATATCAGTGTGGTTATTATAAAGGATATCTAGGTGTAGAAACTGTGCAAATAAAAGAATGCCAACAAGGAGCATTTACTTTCCGTTCCCTATTGTTTCAGACTCAGAGAATCTCAACACTGAAAGGAGTTGATATCATTACCCTAATGATAATGATAGCATTGTTTGAAGTTTCCTTACGTCATCTTAAACCAATATTCTGCATGTCCTGGCGAAAGTTAGACGTTTTCAAGGGTGTAAATAGTATGCATAGAAAAAGCCACCACATAACCATTAATAAGGGATTCTTAAAGCAAATACTACTCTTGATTAAATTGTATCCTGGCTTATAATTTCCAATCATTTGGTTTTTATTTTAACAAAAATTCCTTTATGAGTTCGAGGTCGGCCATTATTATTATTATTAAAAATAGCTATTGCACTATATACTACCAAAGGTTATAAAAAATTATTCACTCCACTACAACTCCACGTTAGTATACAAGTATAAATAGGTAGTAGGTATCCGTTCTTCCATGCCACTAAGTACTAAATTACAAATAACCATTCCCCCTTACCACAAAATGATATTGTAAATACTTATTCCACCTTACCACCAAAACATTGGCAATATTCAATCAGCTTTGCCATCAAAAGATTAAAAATCCATTGCAATGAAAAAATGACATTGAAACTGAGCGTATCGTTGTTTATTTCCTAATAAAGCTATTTCCTTCATTACTTTGAATAACCGAGCATAATATGCACATGCTCAGATTTCCAACCGACTTTTATCCATACAGTGGAGAAATAGTCAAAGCCCTGATTCCTTTTAATAATAAGGCAATCTAACAGTGACAAATATATCGCACAATATTATAACGACTTCAAAATGAAATTCAAAATATTTTGAAGTCCACTAGCAACTTTATAACCATAGAAAAACAATACAAACTAATTGCAGCTGAAATATAAAGTATGTACATTAATACATTTACACAACAATTTACAATACTTAGTGCAAATAATAATAATAATAATTTGTCTGAAGTAAGACACGTTGCAGTCCAGACGGACGGAAATTCAGGAAGTTTTTTCATTTCGTATATTTATAGGCCAGAAAACTGGAACTTCGATTATGTCAACTGATAAGCACATTCGGTAGCCTGAACTAACTGCGACTGATTGGATTTTCCTATATCAGTTTTATTAGAGGAGTGATAATTACTTAATCAGACTGGCCACATTGGATTACTTGCAAACTTGCAATGTGACTAGTGACCACCACAATATACCAACTATATACGCAAATCAAATTTGAGCACACAAATCAATGAATTCCGCTGAAAACCTACCTTCTATCACTCACTGACGTTGTGACTTTGTAGAAAAAAGAGCGATAAATCATGTAACATGGTTGCAGTGTACATAGAGAGTAACAAAAACAGCATGTTTAATATTCAATATGAGCATAAAAGTTACCGTTCACATAAGTGTGCTGTATTGGCTGCATACATAGTTTGTTATTGTGGCTCTAGTATGTATATAATGTCGGCATACATAGGTTAAGGGGTCGTCGAAGAGTTGCATAGTTATTAGTGAAGGGTGAAAATAGGAAATTTTTTACGTCCCTATTAACAATATTGTTTAAAAAGTATAACATTTCAAGAAAGTCACTTCCGAATGACACCTTGACTCTTGACATGTACACATTATATGGTATATAGTAGGTAAACCCTCGTGCAAGTCATGATTACTTTATGTATGTGTATTTAGTTTCACCACTGTTTGCATTTATTTCGTAAAGTCTTGATGACTTTTTAACTTTATTACTCTACCATGTTATGTGTATATAGCCTGGCAGTCAATGCATTGGTGATGAATCGTTCCATATATTTCCATCCTAGTCTGTATTTTATAACTTAGAAGCGAACGATTACATACAAATAATACGAGTCTATATGTATACAGTGTGTTATTGGTGTTATTGTTACAACGACAAGTGAAATTCAATGTAGTTACTACATATATAAATAATAAAAATATGGAATCGTAAAACACTTATGTCATTCCCAGCCCAATACTGATTTGTTTGTCATTAAATATACTAGCTTGACTGAACTCACTCAAATTACACAAGCAGTTTTTTTCTCTACGATGTTTTTAGTATGCATATATATATATATATATACTATTTGGACCTACAATCCTTACTGCTTACATTTTTGTTAAGCACTACCGTATAGATACAACTGATAGGAGCAACAGGAAGACTGATTCATTGTTTGCGATTAAAGTACATAAACATTATTTGGATTATTTATTATATACAATCAGCATTGTAGTATTAAATGCACTGTACATACAATGTCCTGGTGCAATTTCTACTAAACAAATTTCCTAATCTATCGCAACTGCAACGGTTTGGACCTAGTTATTACTTGGATCAACGATGATACTACGCTGTATACATTCGTGAGTTTATGACCATCAAGGTCCGCAGTTAATAATTAACATCCAATAAAAATCGTAATTACATCAAGAAATTAGAATTCCATCTCTACCCCTTAAGCACCGCGTTTGCCATATCCTCACAGTCAGAGGCCTGAGTGAGTCCAAATGCATATATGCTCCGTGCAGTTTACACTCCGTAAACCCACAGAGTTCAGATATGCTTTTTGGAATTCCACACACAGTTCCATCAAGTAGGTAATTAACATTGGGAATTTTGGGCTATAAATTTTACCATTTGAGAGCTAGCTTCAGAGCTAACCAATGCATATCAAAGGGTGTAAAATAAAATAAAAATTAATTTAATTCACCTACCACAACTGTGATTGTATACTGATCATTCCGTAGTAGTAATTAGATGTTCCTATATATCAAAGATTGCTGGTTGCAGGATGCCACACTAGTGATACTTTCATCTGCGGAGCGTGATATTAATTCCAGGAAAGACTGCGGATTTTAAATTCATGTCTCTATTTGCTAATTATGAGAGGACCTTCAGTAAAAACCTTCGTGTAGCTGTTTAAGTTCAAAATGAGGCATAGTGTCAACATGAGTGACTAAGCTAATGAATATTCAAGCCTCTCAGTATGCAACACTAACGGTGAGGAACGTTTTGGGCTACTCTGACAATATCCTACAACACCTGAATTCCATCACGTTTCGCTGTGAACGACGTAACTCATAAGAATCAAATCAATGCGATGCACGAATTTTGTGTATTTCTGAATCATGTGTGCCTTTCTAGAAACGAACAAAAACTCAACTTTGAGTATTTAGTTTATTAAGTTTTAGATTTATTACATAACATTTTGCATGCACATTTCTGTTTTGACGCAAACAATAGTTTATTGACGCCTCCAAGAGAAGAAATTGCCTATATTATTTGCCACTAATATTTATTGCCTGGGATTGTTAGTGAAATAATAATTACTTTATACAGCAACTTTACGCATGTTTAACTTCTATTTAAGTATATTTTTATTAAGACTAAAAATATCTGAACCGTTAATGCAAGGAAACTTTACATTCTATTGCAACCGGAATGACGTCAATATGCCTGCAAATTACACAAAAGAAACTTAATGCAAAGTGTGAAAATCGTTACTTGGTTTAGGTCTGTCTGGGACATCCAATAATCCCCGATTGACTTGAAGGATCCCGGCGTATCACACTCATTAAAATCCAATAAATTTAAATTTCCATTTGAACCACCAAGAGCATTAGTGCCTTGACTTAATCCTACGGAACTAAGCTCAAACTGACTGAAGGAGCGTCGACGCATATGCCATAAACGCGACAATGGACCTCGGTTCTTAATGTACGATTTGGTACTTCCACTTCTTTCGAATTGACCCACCAATGGTTCGGGATCTGGAACCACATCCGTTGTACTATTTCTCCTAAGAGTGAGCATAGGTCCGTCATCGTGGTTCTGATGACTGCCACTAAAACTGGAATGACTGTATTTCTTTAATTTGCTCTGACGTAATGTCCCATACAAGGATTCCACGGGAGTTGGTCCTGAATTAGGCTCCTCCGAAATGGGAGCCATACTATTTATTCCATTCAGCACTATCTGCTCCCCTTTGAATAGATTTTCCAAAATCGTATTCATGTTGGGCAGCCGGCGCTCCGTTACTCTCCCACCTTCAACAACAGGCTTCACCATGAACTCTTTTCTTCTCAAAGTTTTATCTCACAGAACTTCCGCACATTATAAATTCCCACCTTATCCATGCAATTATTTACAGGGAAGCTTCCAGGGGCAGCGGTAAGGTTCATTTTCAACTCCGCTCCCACCAACTAATCAAGTCACTAGTCATTGTTATCACTATGGCAAATGTTGCGTTACAGTTTTCTTTCCTGTACTATCAACGTAATAAAACTCCTTAAAAGGAGCTGCGAAGCTGCTTTATGATTTACGAAAACTACCGTACTTTGTATGAAAACTTCTGTTTCTGTCAACGTTCCCGCAAACTTGGTCGTAATTAATATGTCGTATAACAGCACTTGAAATGTTATATCTATTAGATAAACAACATAAACAGACGCACACGAGCTAACAAGAAGCTAACAAGGGTCCGGAGAACCGCAGGGAAATATGCGAAAGGAATTTATTGATTTTAGTTTTGAAGACAGAGATGTACAGTATCTAAATTCTCCACTCGCCATAATAAAGGTAACATGTAAAAACTGACAAAGGTCGGAGATTTGGAAATGTAACAGTTAAATGATAGTTGGATTCGAATGCAAAGTCAGTTGAAGGTTGGCAATCGAAGAACAAAAGAGTGAAAAGCGATTGTGCCAGATTGTGAATGTGGCTCTGTGTAAGTGTAATATTTGTATATGATGAGGCTCGCGAGTCTTGTGTTGAACAGACTGAGTGTGGGGCTCCGACCGACCATGAGCACTCAAATTCTTGGATATGAGGCAGAAAATATTATTACTCATTACAAGTTAATTTTTACTGCTCGTGAACAACTCAATAGAGATTTTTATTTTCTCTCCGCCATATTCTATGTATGGATGAGTGTGCCTCTGTACTAGCTTACTCCTAGTCCCAACATCGGGGTGACTGCTTGTTTTATACAATGCTTTTTTCTTCCTCGGCTTTATTATGGTCCCAAAACTTATTGTAGCAACTTATATGGACGTTGACTTAATTCTCGTCACTCCCAGTACATGTGTTTATTGATGTATACGTAAGTATATGTACTTAAGATGTATCTGTTATGCATAGCAACTGCATAGATGAATTCCACACACGTACATCATTCCAGTTCGGAGGACAATGGCTTGACAGTAAATATATATAAAAAAACAAGTATCGGTCGAGTTACAACAATTGTTTAAATTTTGATTTTTAAGTCACAACGGATTCGGGTCGTTAACATAACAATAACAGATCTTGGAATTTCCTCCCAATTGCTAACAAGCATCTGATATTGCAAGGAATTAGCTGTCCTCATTATTATGAATTTTCAGCATGGAAGAATTGAAACTTAATTGAGGTAAAAGACAATGCTGTCCAAAATTGTAAATGAATTTGTCATCAAAATTCTATTTCAAAGGCCACAGGACATTCAATTGTCATCTATAGGAGAGAATGAGTTTTAGAGTACAAGGCAGGTATAAGTTTAATAATTTGACAAACTAATTATTCATAACAATAGGCTCGGCAAAAATTAACTCATGTTACTATTCCTTTGACAGAGTAATTTGGTCTATCACAGACGAAATGCACAATAACTAAATGTTTATCACTATGTTGATCCCTTTTATGTTGATCAAGCATTACAAAGTCAGTAGGAAATAAAAGAGAGTTGCCTTTCATGTTCGGATAACACAGTTAATAACACAATCAAGAAAACTAAAAAACTGACTCAAGTATGCATATTTTATGTACGGCAAAGTTTGTATGACTGGATCAAATCTACAATCCCTCACAAACTTGTTGCAGGCCCTGGTATTATTTTGATTGCACGTTGGGAGCACAATAACAACAACAACGTTAGTTCACAATAAACGCTTCATCAGAACTGGGCTGAAAATTATTGTGGTCGGTGTTGCCAAAAAGTTATGAATGATACTCTTAAGGTTTGTATCTAATTTTGTATTTAATTTTGTATCCATACACACAGGTCTGTTCTATATCTTATTTACTGTTCTGTATCCAAAGAGTACACATTGACGCTGAATAGTAATGATAGTTTTTACACATAAAATCTACGCCAATATGAACACAATTTTATTGAAATGTTGTCAATATAAACATGACGAATGAAAGCGAGATTTAGGAACCCTCTATGTGTAGAATCCGTTCAAATTTTAGAAGCACAATTTTACTAATTTCACTTGAATTTCTGACATCCTTGCCAAGGCAGACAAGAGAAGTAGAGAAACAGCAAAAATAACTTGAGCATACGTATCTATAAATACTGCTAACAATTATCGTTGTTATGATTTCGAGCATATAGACCTGCCCTGCTGAGCGACGAGGGAGATGAAATGGACAAGATTATGAACAGGAGCAATAATAGGTAACAAAGCACTGCACCACACTCCTATACCGTCAATGTGGATGACTGTTCAAGCGTATATTATCTTACATTGCAAGTCTGCAGTGTAGCAAAAATTCGCACTTTTACACGGGCAAACCACCTCACACTCAATGATAATACTGCATAAAGGTGAAGTGGAAGAACTGCACTCTCATCTTGGATCCAACTTATAACAGCAACGTGCACTAAGTAACTGCGGTCATATATACAGCAACAAGACACGCACACCAGTACTGATTCTGACTTCCCCTTGACTGTATATATGTATTAAGTTTTCTCATAAAAACATTCTTTTCTCTCGCTCCTCAACAATGAAATAACGAGCTTCAGGAGACAATAGAAGACAATACGATTTAATGTGCCATGAGAGCACACCGTCTCTAGGTTTCTCATTCCGTCCATACGGACGTAGTACGCTTGTATATACAATAGCCAAGCATAATTTTTCTTAACGTTATAAATGCAGTTTAGTAAGTTGTTGGGGACTGTTCAAGTACAACGTTATTCACATAGTGTTGCTAAAGCACATGCTTATCAACAATATAATCTTATACAGTCTCTATAACAGCTTAATCCCAGAAGCTTGATTTCAGAGTGTTAAGTTTAGAATTGTGAACCAGAATAGAAGAGAGAAATACGTTCGTTTCAATATGCTAAATTAACGTGTTACAATGACAACAAGCTTTATAGAGCTCACAATAAAAACAAGACAGAGTCCTGTTTGTAATATCTTCTATGATAGCACGATGATGTTGATATTTAGCATTAGATTAGTATACATGTTATGTTATTTTAATCTCAAATTTGGAGTGCACAAGCCATTAACACTAACAGCTATAGAACATCATTTGTAGGAATACCTTTACTACTAATATGAAACGTTCTGCCTGATCAATCCCTGGATGCATGACCCTGTGTGTGACACAAGAGAGAATATTTACATTTTAAGGAGACACCCATACTCATACGACGCTATATTGTAGTATCAACTGTATTTACATTGTAAATGGTAAATATGGAGGCAATTTACTCGTTCTGCAAAACGCAAATCCTCCATGGTTGAACGAATGAGGTAAAGAAAGAACAGGAGGTTAGAGGAGTATACACACACAGGGCTGCATGGTTTAAAGAAGCTTTGCGAGTGCATCGGAAGCCTTAAAATAAAGGCAGTGCATATTTTTATGCATGCAAGTATTATTTACTCCATATATACAAGTAACACAAGGAGAGGTTTAATATGTTACAGAAATTTTTTTCTCACCCTCCCATCCTGAGGAACTCTGTCTGTGAGTGAACTCATCTATTTTATCACCAATCTCATCTACGGATGTAACCTGTCTACTGTGTATTTTTATAAGCGCTGCTCCAACTACCGCCTCACCATCAACAGCATATATTTACAAGTAGAGAGTTTTTTTTGCATATACATAGATACTACCATATCATATTTAAATTCTAATATGCCAAAGTGTACAGCTGGAAACTTGCTCATTCTTCCAATTATTATCTTCCTCATCCGTCTTGCTATTGTTTCCATCCCGCTTGTTACGATTCCGGCTGTCATATCTACGTAGATAGATCTATGCAGATACTCAATACATTTGTTGCTAAAACAGAAATATTTGTTTCACAACGTCTCATTAAGCGGGGATGCGGAGATACTGAAACTAGACGCGTACGTTAATTAGCGCACAATTCTGAACTTTTATTTCTATTTTTTGCATGCTACTTCGTACAAAATACAACCACACTCACTCTCATTTGGGACTTCTTCCGTACAGTGATCTAAACTCAGTGTGAAATATACAACAGCTTTTTGTTAACAAAACCTTTGGATTTCGTTAAGTTGACATTGTTTTTTTCAGTGGAGTTGAAATTTACATATAAAATTGTATACACAAGTCTGCAGTGAAAATTTATGAATCCGCGAGTCTGACAAAATGAAAGCATAGGGAATTCAATCCTTGAGAGAAGACGCAAGTTATGCACAGAAGCTGCTCTCTGTAATGAGAACTAATTCATTACTACTTAGGGCTCCTTGTAATTATCTGACTAAAAATTAAAACTATGCACATGAATGATTTAGAAGGACTTGTACGAAATCCTCTTTTGTAAGTGACATACTCTGCATCAGGAGTAACATGGAGAATAATTAACATTCGTTTATCCTGGTATTGTGTATGATTTGATTATTAGACCGGCGTCTCTGTGGCTTGCTCCTTTGATTCGCTTCATGTGCATCGTAACATGAGAAAAGTGCATGTGTTGCACAAGAGAACGACAGCCATTGCAGGGTTATAATAATGACAGCAAAAAGCAATTCTCAGGTATAGCAAATAGCATCCTCAAGCATAGTGAGCAAACCCTAAGTTACACTAACTAGCAACGAGCCAAATGCACACATCAACCCTAAGGCTACTGATAGGATACATAAGTATTATTACACCAACCACAACCACACTACCGTTCCTCTTCTCTATGCAAAATACACAACTCTCATTAGAGTCGTGCAAGTAAGATATAATTTCCCATTCCTTCAATAACAATAATGAAGTTTTGGAATTAATGTAGGGAAATTTAATTTGCTTAATAATGTCACTCTCTTTTACATTTCCATGATTCTGCCCCTAATTTTGCATTTCCATGATCTTCTCCTTACTTTACATTATCATGATCTCCACTTATTTTGCATTTCTATGATCTCTCCCCAAAGTATTCAACAAGGACAACAGTCTATGAAATTTTCAAGAGCACTCATCAACTAAATAATATTAGTCTTGTGTTATCAAGACCTTGCAAATGTACACCAACCGTACACTTCGAGGATAATTATAAAAATATATTGGGGGTTTATTCTCCGATGTACCCAAGGGCCTTACAGAGTCGTAACCATCTTAGCATTTTATTATAATTTGAGGGTAATTATTTAAAGACAAATTTGGACTTCCCTTCCTTAGGTTTTTTTGGGATAATCTTTTTTCTCGTAGAACACATTAGGTAAACATGCTGACGGAGTCTCCAAGGTATTCCAAATATTGAATCTAAACAATTATTATTACAACGCTATTGGAAATGAAAATTGTTTTAGCAGTAATTGTAATATGTTCATTATTTTATTATGAAGGTTATTAGCTGAATGGACGTGAATTGCCAATTACAATGCATTTAGTGGTCGGAGTAAAGAAAGAACGCAAAACAATGAATACATTGTAATAATTCTGTGTAAACTCGGTCAAAATCAATAAGATCCTGTAATTCCTTTATTATAGACATCCGCGCTTTGAATTTAATGCGAAGATAAATGAGTACGACAATAATACATCCGCATTATCCAAAGAGTAGCCATACTCAAGTAGTATTTACTATTTTCTGCTTGAAATCAAATATTTCCTCAAGTCACTCAAAGTAAGTTTTCATTTCCAAAATATTTCCTATGTCACAGATTACATAAAGGAACACTGTCATGCATGCATGCAATTAAGCAGCGACATGTTCAGTAGCCGAAAGGCATCATTAATTGATTTAGTGCAATTTGTAAGCTCGGTCTCGGAAGGAAATACTCTGAAAAGTTTGTGCTTCCCCTGAACGGACAGTGTTTACCATGAAATGGATTTACTTATTACTTATCTTCCACATGCATTTGCCCAAGTCATGCGTGTTCTGGAACTAGCTCATGTAATAGCACCGTTGTATATGAATAGATGACGGGCGGCGATATCATACAAAATATAAATGCATAGTACATCACATACCTCGTAAAGTCGGAAGCCTCAAAAAATATTTGTGTAAATAGCATGGCTAGGCATGACACAGCATTGCTAATATGTCAGGATAGACTTGCAAGTTAATAGATGCTTATGTGCCACATTGTGTTACAGCATACTCATCATGATTGTGAGCCGAAAATTGAAGGTAGCCTTGCAAATAATTAATACTTGCAAACTATCAAGTATCTACGATGATATCAGGTTGTCGTCTGCAATTATTATGATACCACGTGAATATTAAGGAGGACGGTCGTTGTCGACACGAGTCAGTGATGGAGTTGCTATTCGGACAAATAATATCTTATTATGCACGGCTAATTGACAATAGACAAAGAATTCCGCTTTATCTCCAGCGAACGGCGGAACTCTTAGCTCCTTACACAAAGAAGTAATTATTATATGTGTTCCTTAAATGAAAGTACGTGCATCGTGTGGAAGTATATGATAAGATTTTATGTGCCTTGTAAACCTGGAATATTATTTTAGCTGGCGAGAATCTTAAGTTTAGAAGGTTTTGTAAGTAATATAAACACATATATGGTAAATGTGGAAAAAGTACCTATGTGAAGTAGAATGTGATGTACATTATAAACGGAAAATCATAATTTGGTATACGAACTGTAAACGTGGAAGAGTATCATAAGCATGTAATGTGCAATGTAAATGTAAGTATATATAAGGAATTACGTGGACAACACTTACAGGGATTCTTCTTGGGTGGGTTTGACACATGTCAGACTTGACGTGGCATCATATCGCTATGCATAAAATCCCTCTATTATACAATGTAACTTTGCATTTTAAGACTACTTCCTCACATTTCTACCAATTTTCTTCTTCATTCCAACCCTCCTCTCTCCTCACATTTCCACTCACACTTGATGACAGGTCAAATTATCTTATTTACAAATTTACAATGTATAAATATGGACTTAACCTTGCTCAAAAATTAAGTAACCTGTCAACATTAATTTCCATACATTGATACGGAATATTATGGTATCCTCCAGCAACCAATAACATTATACAAGTGTTTTTACTCCACGCTATAATTACTATAACTACCTCCTTTCGCACTCAAAAAAACATTGTCGTAGTTTTTATATGTATATTGATTCGGTTAAGAGCAACACACTGTGCATCACACTAAAGATCACAAGGGTAAGAAACTCCATGTTATGGCACCTACAATTGCTAGTGTGAGACAGCGTACTTTAGTACGATTGGAAATTTAGATACACCTTAGATACCCTTATTAGTTTTATTATTTCCTGTAGAGGAAGTTAAGTAAAAGCCAATCGACAAGATAATAATTGTGACCGTTATTGCCACATGAACGATGTCAGGTATGAGATTTACAGAGGAAGTACGTCGTTATCAGTAAATATATGTACAATTAGCTTTAATACAATAATATATACACACAAGCTAAGATACATTGTGACTAAAACAAAGTGTATAGTCAATTCCTTTAGCTTAAATTAATGGTTAATGTCTCAAGTGACGATAGATAGCTATTCTATTATGATTATCAAATTAGAAATCATTTCTTTGGCTTTCTCACACATGCAACTGTGGCTAATTGTGTTTAAGCTCTTAAGAGGGATCGAGTTTACAGTGTAAATAGTTGTTTTCCCAATGTATTTATTCTCATATATGCAGAAACTCAGCTCTTTTATTCATTTGAGCTCTCCTTGTGTGTCCTCATAAGTAACATACTTGCAGAAGTATCTTTTTTTAAACTCGTTGAAACATTTAATACTACGTTTCTTTTTACCCTTTGTTCAATTTCGTAGGAATAAATAGCACTTGCCATTTGTCAGTGAGACAAAGGATATGGCTCCAAAGAGACACGGAGAGACACAGAGAAATGTTTTATATTAGTATTATTGAATTCAGCACAGGTACAATCCCAGTTACACAGTTAGAGCAACGGTGTACATTATAGAGTCAACAAAGTACCCACTGCTTAGAGCTCTCGTTTCTTGGAGTTTCTATTCCTTCTTCAATCTTTTGATTGAACATATATTTTGCTATTGTCTCATTTTTCATAAATTTATTCTCCACTGCATGTACTTCTTATGAAAATATGTGTAGGAGGAATGGCACAAAAGAGAGCTTTTAAGGATTGAACGTGACATGCCAATTGATACGTTAACTTGAAGGAGTAATACACGCGATGTATTATTTATTTGTTTAATGCAAGGGTGTGGATGAGATACATACAGCACTTTAGGAATCATATTGAATCAATGGCATGGCAAGTTATGTCTTTCCGTACAAGTCAACTGGTCAGTTATGAATCCAATAGAGCGTATCAAAAACTCCAAAAAATTGGAAACGAATAATTTTTAGAAATCAGGTTTTTTCCTACAACAGAAACAATATATTTAATTTGATCTCACACACTTCGTTGTTCCCTCAACATGTTATATAGCCATTGTGTTTAAAGACAGTCGTCGATGTAGGCACTGTAGCTCAAAAGATACATAAATATACCCATCGTACTAAGTTGCTTTGATTAGAATACACATAACTATAGGCATTGTAAGAACATTGCAAATGTAGGTATTCTAGAGTTGGAAAATGCATTAACTGTAAGTATTGTAGTTGGAAATGTACATAAATGTAAGTATTGTATCTCGACGGATACACAGACGTGGGTATTATACTTAATAGATAGATACGTCCATTCAGACATTGTATTTGGTAGCTCCAAATGAATAGGATGCTGTGTGTTTACCCAAGGGTAATTTTTCCTTTTTCAAACAAACCTCGCATGCAAGTGTAAAGCATTATTTGTTTGCTAGCAAAGTAAATAAATTACAATTTCACTTCCTTTTTCTCGATCAAGTAAGCATAAAGAATAGAGAAGAAGTGAGGATTATACTGGTAGCATGGTTTATTGAAGTGCGGCAGTACGGCACACGACAAAGGATGTATTATTGTGATTGTTCGGGATGATAGCAATAATAAATAGCGCAATCGTGCGGACTTACAACCAACCACGCAATTCAATATCCTACATAAAAGGTTCACTTTCACTTTTTTACCTCTCTTTCCAGTTTTTTTTTTCAAATTTGCAAGAATCACTATATGTAACACAATATCTGTTATCTTTTCAACCCGTCAAACCCTCAAAAGAAATGACTATAGTATGTAAAAGCATATAAGTACATTGGCAGTCCACTGTTTTAACTTATAAAAGTTTGCATTTGTATACATTGGTTTAGTTCTGTATCATCGCAGTTGTTCCGACCACACTTCAGTGATAAACACTGAGGTACAATTAATTTCATTTATTCCAAAACAGTAAAACAATGCAATGTAGTTGATTATATGGAGATTATGATGCAACTGTACATCTTATGTTGAATTGTAGCACAAAATTCCTCTGCTCCGGCGTAAACTTCTGCTCCTTCAAGATCCTGTGATTGTGTAAAGCAATAGGGTTGAAGTGAATCAGGGTCTGTAATAAGTGCAAAATAAGTAACCGCCTTTGCAAATCTTATGTAAGTTTCCCACACAATCTGTGTTTTTCTGTAGTGATTGACGGGTACAGGCTTCTTATTTGGGTAATGAAAGCCCTCTATAGGATACAGCAATGGTAAAAACTCTGTTGTATCTGTACAACTTCAAGAGCACATACATAATGTAAAAGTTACCTCACTTCGAGCTCGATCGAATAAGAGTCATTTGAAGTAAAGGATGATACTATATGTAACTTTATCTTGCTCAACGCCCTAATAGGACATTACGAATGCTAATAATGCTTATCTGGACGCATTCAAAATTATACCTATGGGTTTTTCAGTCCTGATTTTACGCAGGTTTAATTTACTCGTGCAACTTTAAGTTTACAGAGTTTGTTGAAAAATGTTGAGTGAGGAGCGATAGAATTTACCAACGTTTGTCTTATACGTTGGTTAGTTGTCTTAGCTACTTGTCAGCAGAATGCCTAGATATAGATAAAAGCAGTAACTTTTTTTGGCTAGATACAACACTTGCTTTGTAGTTACTATATAATTTATAGTAGTTCGTGATTATACATATAATAATAATTATTGTGACAAATTGACGAGCTTAGAAATGTGTAGCGACATACAGTACGTACTGTTTGGACCTCTAAAAGTGTGTTGGTCAGATAAAACAAGAAAAGCATAACAATGTAAAAGTACAAACTACACTAAAGAATGTGCATACTGAGCCAGCAAAATTATAAAACAAGTTATGTGTATAAGTTTATCAGAGAAGTAGCACTGATTGAAGGTAACGAATTTGAAAATCAGTGGGTTCTCAAGACAGAATTAAGTGAGCTCTTAGCAGGGACAGATGGAATTTCAAATGTTCTCCTTTATTATTACTTGCGTTTCTACAACTAATTAGACGACAGTTTGAAATGCTAATTCTAAACACTCACGAGGGTTACGGAACGCTCGATACCATTTATTATTTTTGTGAAGGTTTATCAGCTCTGAATACACAATAAACGTATATGGCGTATAAACTATTGTCAAGTATTACGCTACAAGTGAACGTCGGAGAGGGGTTGATAACATGAAAATTAATGGCAAGTAGCAAATTCTTGCCGCAATGTCAAAATGTAAGAAATGTAGATATGTTATAGTAATGATCCCTTTTTACTTTGGGAGAGCCATCGCGAACCACTGAGCCAGTGTTGGTTGACAAGCTAATTATATTAATTCAGCAGAGTGGCTTGAGTTGGTAATGAGAGTATGATCGTCACGCAATCCTCATAGAATTCAAGATGAGACCATTTATTTAATACGTTCGTAATTACTATTACTCTCGTAATGTCCGAACCTTGTATGTTTGCACTAAATAACAGACTAAATAACATAATACCAATTGAATGCCTGCCTCTGCCGCTTGCCTTTGTGCTTTCACTCTGCTCAATCCCCATGATCACCAGACGACGGTCTTTGTATTAAGCAAGAAATAATTCGACTTTAACTTACCACGTATGTAATTCACGTGGTAATTCACTCGCTAGATAATTCATTAGGTTGTTTATATGTACTTTTCTTTGTTTTTGCTCTTCGCTATCGTCACTTTTAGATTATTGCATACTTCACTTTTTAAAATATACGATCTAAAAAGCATTTCCATGTCTAAATATGCTGCTATATGTTATACTTGTGTTGCTGTCGTTACTAAGCTACTATGCCACAGTCACTTAAGCTTCCAAGTTTATGTAATTCGTTATATGCTATCCACAATGAAATTCCTTGTGTACGTCACAGTTGTAATTTAGCTCGTAGTTTACTTCGGACGCCAACTTGTATTCGTTATGTAGGTAATGCACTAACCACCACAACGAATTTCACCATGTAATTCTCTATGCAGTTCAGCAGAATGGCAATCCTGCCTAAATGTAGTGGCTCGCCTCAACTATACTATCCACTTATTGTTGGGGTAGGGTCAAAGTTTATTATGTAACTTATGTATGTATCCCTACCTCGGCAATACCATAACTTCTTTTGTCATGCTGGTTAATAAAAGCCGTCAACAGCACAACACAAAATTCTAGAGTAATATACTCTGAGGATCTAGTTCCACATGGATGAGTTACTGAAAGGAATCTATGTATATTTACATATGTAACGAAAGTGAAATTCAAGAACACCTTTGACCAATAGTATAAAAGGGTGGCGAAGTGCAAGCCAGCAGAGAAAATCCCATTCGATTTTTGTAATTATCAACCATCCACCATTATTACCATTCAACCCGCATAGTGTCCTCCGGGCAAATTACATAGGTATATTATATTTCTTTCTCATGGGTGTACAAATTTTTCATAAACTAATCAACACTCTTAAAATGTGCTAAGGATCCAGAAACTTATTACCATGGGAAAGAAACACAGAAATACAATTTTGTTGACACTGCTTCCCATTGCATTGGATGTACATACATTAGACTCGGAATACGTTACCAAAATTTTTTAAATTATAATTAATATTCATTTTGTCTTGCCTTACGTGGTTCATTTAAAAAAAGTAATAACTAATATATTCACATAAAACAAGGGCGCTTCGCGCTTTCCAGGCGAGGCTGCCCAATCCAGTTAAAACGACAAAATAGCAGTATATATATGTACTAGACATATGAATAAGATGCGCCTCCAATATATGGCGGTATGTTTCAGTAATTTTTGGCACTCATATGAATTGGTTGAATTGCAATTCAAGAATTTCAATTCAATCCAATTCAATTCATCATTGTGAAGTGAAGTGAACTGAAAAATCTGAATTGAATTGGGTTGAAAAACTCCAATTCTAATGTGAATTGTTCTGATCCCTAATATAGACTTTAGAGTTCTGATTACCTATGTGGTTTTTGCAAATCGTATTCGGAACTTTATGCTTATAAGTTTAGCGTGCAACCTGTGTAATTACTTTCCTCTGTCGTCTGTCCATCCCCTTTCTTCCCACCTCTTTCATGAATGAAAGTCCTCTGATTATCTTGTTTAGGACAGGTATCACGTGTCGTATCCACAACTCTGCTACCATGAATTCTTTCCATAAGATGACATTAGTACTTATATGTTTTTGAATGTGCTTATAAGTACCTATAACCAAAATATTTTAAAGTACCGTGCAACATTCAGGAATAACGCATAGAATTGAATACCCGTGCAAAAGCAATATCATTTATTGTGCCAAAGTAATTATTTTGTATGGTGATTTAAATGTCGATTTTTTGTAGAATGAGTAAGATCAAGGATGCAGGAATGTTATTACAAGAAATAAAAGGGAAAACATGTCCACAAAGAGTTCGTTGTCTCATTTTATGCGAACATATAGCTTTTTTCCTTCAAATAGCAACTGTCTTGTATATACATACATATTCCGTGGATGCCTTTGGGAACTTCCATTTCCTCTCTCGCTCCTCTTTACTACTCGCTCGAATGATTTCTGTCAGGTTCAAACACTGATCATTGCCATTCACTTTTTAATATAAACTGGTATGTGTGGTAATGCTAAATAAGGACTAAAAGTCTTTTTTGTATTAATTAACTAAACAATTAAGTATTGTTTTGCTGCTGGTGGATTAAGGAAAATACGGATGTCCAAATAAAGCTAGGGGGGGCGGGGTACGGATCAACGGATCGATGGAAAGTATTGAAATTACTTTGCAATTATACCAGCAAAGCTCACAAGGTTGTTCTTAAAATAAAGTCAAGCGTCACCAGAATGTTGTCTATCCTGGAATCCCTACACGAAGGCTTCCAAAACACATGCAAAAATGTCATAGAATCAATTTGAATTACACTCGCTGTAAAAGTTTATAAGTATATTTTTCCAACAAAGAATCCTACGTTGTAAGAGCACGGTAAAAAGATGTTAAGACGATGTGTAAGATCTGTGGGAATAAAAGATACATGGAGTAATCCATATCTACACATGAAAGTCGTTGGGTTTGGCTAATATTCCAGGTTGATGTGAAAAAGTAAACAGACGATATGAGAGAACCTACCGCACGTTTATTGATTTTTTCCTTTTACTCTGTCTCCAAGTGACCAATTTATATGCAGAGTAGATGTTTGAGTGAGTACAAATTAAAGTTTTGATTACTTTTTAAGTTTTAACGCTCGTAAAATTGCAGAGCCTCCACCTGCGGAGGAAGGCTGTTGCGAATAGACTTGCAGTCATTTTTCTCATCATGGTAAAGGATGTTGCGGTTTAAAAAACTCGACTTCAACTCCCTGGGTAGACATGGATGCAATTATATGCTCGTCTAGCTAGCACTTTAAGCAAATCTACACGGAACCGCATACTTGCAACAAGTACATTATGTATGAGAGATACGAGCGTAGAAATGAAATTAAACGAATCATAGGCCACATGCACCATTCAAAATTCAAACGTCCACCGAACGCACTCACGGTGGGCTATCACGACCACCTTTTACACCGTCATTTTCCCACCTATCTCTATAAACTTTTGCAGTATGCAAATTTTGAGGATTCTTTATAGTCGATTTTTCCTTTAGATACATCCAACTTTTTTCTTGCTCTTGCCTTGCCCTTACACTGCACATACCGGGAAAGGTAAAAAATGAACTTTTTAGTTTCAGGCACCAATCAATAAATTCAAGGTTAATTAAGTTTTTAACTTTGATTACTTCAAAGATATTTAGTTGAACATAATGAAACTATCATACGTGAGTATTGATACATGTTAATATGTATGTATATTCCTCAGTTTCCCAAAGATTTATGAAATCTTTATATCCTAAAGTGCCTTTGCACTGCTGCTGCAATTTTACATCTCAACTTTAGCCTCTGAATTCCTGAGAATTCATGAAAAGACCAGATGTTGACTTGTTGACAGAAGTTTTGGTGAAAAAAGAGACGCTATTTGCATGGACACAAACTTCCCTCGTAATTTAATTTTTGCTATAATTTTGACATTCAATGAAATACCTAAGATGTAAATTAGCTACCACCACCTAATTTTGATTCATCAGCCTAACGAACGATAACGCTTATCCCAATTTTTTGCTAATTTAATGTGAATAAAATAATTATGTAATTTACAATTAACCACGTAAGCCCAGATAAATGGATATAATTTTTTTTTCATTTGTAAATATATGTGAATGTGAACTCCAAATTTGGGATATGTGCTTCGACTTGTTATATACGGGTTTTCGAAGATATCCATAGATATTATTCAGACTCAAAAGCAAACGCACATAACCGATTTCTCAAAACCAGGATGTCAATGTTGCTGTTGTATTTATAGTTTATTTTCTCGCCAGGTATGTATATGCAGCGGTCACGATGGTTCGTTCAGAAAGGCGAATCTGAACCTAAAGTTAACTCTTTGCTCAATAAGCTTTTGTTGTTGAAACGCTTTTAAAATGTTTTATTGTTTTACACAACCCCTCTTGACAGTTTCCTTATATACAATGAGATAAAACTTGGGGGAGGTTTCTTAATAATAATATTCCATATACCGTATTTCTTCGACGGAGTCATTTCTTCTTTTAATGCTAATTAACTTGGGCAATAAAACCCGCTGTTATTTTCAGAAGCGGTGTGCAATCGTCTTGTGCGGAGTGAGTATATGTACGTGGGCTAATCGTACGAGCTGAGTATGGAAAGTTGCTGCCGCATGTACTTAACAATAATAAGAATGGTCTAATAATTTTATTGCCGTTGCAAAAGTAAGCACTTTTGTTTACACGAAGTATCAACATATAAAGTACATATAAAGTACTAGCCAAAAATGTCAACACAAACATTACGCATCACATCGGTCTTATGCTCATATTTGCCCATTATCCAGAGGCACAATGTCAAGGTGTGTGCCATCACAGGCATATGGCATATGGCCGCGGCTCTACATAATGGATTTACACAAATGATGGCATACCGTTCCTGTATCTCGGTATTGTATCATACCCTGTAGTATAGATACATGGATACTTCGCTGGGTCATAAAAGTTAATCACTCTAGCTCCAACGTGGGATTTTCAGTCATGGAAACGAAGCCATTGACCTGAATTTTTCTGGTCTCTTGCGTGAATTTGTCTCTGTTAATGGCTCATCGTAAACATTCCTGATTACCTTTGGTAGTACACCCATCTCTAACAAAACCGCCATGCATTTCAATTCCAACGTACGTAGATCAGGTAACGAAACGATGTTCAAACAAATAGAAAGTACCTAATACATACTCGCAATAATTATTTAAACACATTAGCTTTGATTGTGATTGTCAGAGAGGACTTAAGTCAGTGTACAGAAGACAGTGCACTCATTCGGTTGGAGTCTAAATGTAGGGATGAGTGCTCTCAATTAGGATTCGTATAAGTATACATATACGGAGTAATGCAGTATCTAGTCTACTACCGGGTTGCTAAGTCAGCCTTTATACTTGGCAAGAGTTAAACGTTATTATATTTATAAATACTTGTTACTTAAATATGCGAATCTATTGGTTAATGCTCATGTCTAGCTTCCTTAGATCCTTAGTCATCCTAAATTCAGGTTACATGATCGACAACACTGTTGTTCTCTTTGTCAAGCTGTCAAGATCTTAGTTCTATTGTTTGTATCATTTTCTTTGAGTTTGTACTTCCCGGTTAATTTAAAATAAACTTTAATAATATTGAATTAATTTAAACTCTTCTCTTGTCATTGCCACGGTAGGTTTCTTCGCTTACACTTTTGTTTTAAGCTTGAGGAATCTCTGTTCATATTCATGCATATGGTTGTGTATCTTAGCACATGCAATATATACAGGACTAGAGCCATATAAACTATTAATGCACACTCTTAAGTACTGCAAGATTGTAGATACAATTATTGTCACGTCCGGAATCAAGCTGCGGGAGTAAAAATCCACTTTAGTGAATATATAATTCATACATACATCTACATATAGAATGAACGTGTGTAGTTTATAGTAGTGTGTTCACTGCAGTAATGGATGTGAGAATTTGTTGAAGCCTTGCTAATAGTATCGCATTAATCAAATAAAAAATAGTTTTGTACCGTGCACATATATTACTGCACATAAGGTATACTTATTACCACCTCTCTTATGTACACAAGGCTAAAGGGCAGATCCGCTTGATAAACATTTCATTTCCCACTTTCCTATAATTTCTCGTGCTATATTTTACAACCCAGATATTTTCACATAAGTTCAACAAGACTAAGAAGAAACTGTGGTTTGTTTGTGAGAAGCTTTATTTTTTATGTTAATGATACTTATCAATGTGACACGACTTTCCACAATTGACTTTTAATTGCTCAAGTCTATATAATAAAGGTTAAGGATTTGTGAAACAAGTCTGACATTAATGCTTCCTCTGGGCTGATCAGCCATGACGTTAACGTAACAGCTATACAGCCATGGCTATTGCATTGCGTACCCAGAAGATATGATATGTCGTCTTTGGATGGCTTTACATGATCGCCTCCAATGTGCTTAAACTAAGTTTGTTATTATTATTACACCAGTGTCATCGTACCTCACAATGAATTCTACGTGATATATGTTACCGTGTGACTTACACAAAAGCGAGCGACATTCTACTAAATAGTGTTTTCCCAATAGCCACAAGCAGTTTTATGTACAATAATATTATATGCACTTTGTAGCAGTACAATGTGTACCTCACTAAGTAAAAATCATTTCGCTTTACTTCCTAGACAAACACAAAAGACTTTTCAAGTGAAATGAACAGTTATACATTAGAAACTATCCAAGATTTTCTCTAGAGTTACATTTTAGCAATATTTTATGGGGTTCTCACAATCCAGCGCTATTTTTCACCCCAATATGTAATTTGGGAGATGAAAATAAAGGATTTGGGGTTAGCAAACAATCTCTATGATCTTTTAGGTTCTCCACTCCATCCTTAAAGTAGCCTTTGACACGTTTGCTTGAATATTTTTCCCCAAAAGAAGCAACTGAAATTTAAAAAAAAACCTTCCGAACGTTTGTCTACACTTCACCTGTGTAAACACGATTAAACTGAGTTTGAAAAGGATTATTCGATTTTTATTATATTTTATATAGGGACGTGTAAGTAAATATGAAGATTGAAATCGTGCTGAAGCATATGCCAATATGGTTGCCTTGACAACTTGCAGGGCTTGAAGCCGACGATCTGTGATAAAGATAGAACTGAAAAACGTGTATTGTCCTTTATCTTTGTTCTTCGCTTTCCTTTATCTACCTCACACCCAAATCATCTTGTCGAATGGGGAAAAATGGAGGATGTACTTTAAAATAATGAAAAAGGGAAATAATTCAAGCTTTCTCTCATGACACAATGTATAGAATTCTAGTAGGAGAGACATTTAAAAAGCAAGCTACTTTTGTTTGCATTCATTTTTAAAAATCACAGCTGTTCAATTACAGAAAGCAACAAAAATGCATTGAAAATAAAAATAATAAAAATAGTCAGTCTATAAGTAATTTTTAAGTGATTATTGCTTCAAAACAATGAACAATTAAAATAATTAGTTTCACATGGACATATATTTGCACGATTTAAATTGGATTACACCAATTCTTTACAATTCGAATTTTTTAGGCTTACAAATAATACTTGTGTATGATGTGAATCCTCATAGTATAAAATATAAAGTGAGACGAAATTCAATTTATGTTGAGGTTTTTCTCTCTGATTATAAAAGACTGAAATTACGTTTTCAAGAACGCTAATTTCTTGTCTTAAGTTGTATTACTGATTTTTAGGATAATTAAAAAAATTATATTATTTTTCTTAATTATGATGAGCTTCATTTCGATATTAAAATGATACTATGTAACATGTATGTACTACATAGTACACTGTATGGTAGATAGCATTTTAAAACTCACGCCATTGTCACAAGTTTTCACCGGCATTTGCGAGAAATGGCGATGTATTTTGAATTCCAAGATCTTAATAATCTTAACTGTGGAATAAGAACAAGACGATGAGACATTTGAGTCATGAGAGCTAGAATTTCGGTTAGGATGTGTAACTATAAACATTCTAGTTAAAGTTTTGGCTACTAATCCAAGTTGTCTAGAAGCTTTTATCTTGTATACAATAATATTTAACGTGGTGCCATTTAAAACTGTATTCTTTGTAAATACGCCGTCTGGGTCTACTCTTTTGAAGAAGAGTGTTACGGATCCGGAAAAGGAATTTCCATACGGGTTTCTTTTTAATGACTTTAATCAACTTGAGACAGGAAAAATAATAGCGACCTACTTCTGTAGGACCTTGTACGAGTTGTATAAACTTCTAATTGTAAGTTGCATGCTCCGGCGCTTAAACAGTTATTATTTCACTCCTGTTGTGGGCAATGAGTGTCCGTCGTTTTGCTTAGTGCTAAGCGCTTGCAAATATAACTATTATGATCAAACTTTTTCAGGTAAAAATGTTGTTAATTAATTTGTATAATGTGCAAAGTTATGCCATTTTAGATATCTTTTGTATTATTTTGCTAAATTTGTCAGACAAATTCAAAGACTTAAATGCTCATAAATTAAATTAATCTGAATTCTACTGCAAATTCTTAACCATCTTTAAGCATTGAGAAGTATGTAAAGGGCGACAAATCGAGCTTAAAAAATGGGAATGAACTTCTAGATAAACTTGGAACATGTATCGCAATTAGTGTTACAACGCTGTAAAAATATTATTTCTACGGATCTTAACTATACGATTGTGTCTTGTATACATCAATCTGCGTCAGAATCTAATCAGGTGGTCTTTTATTTAACTTAATATTTACAGGAAATAGTCTTAACGATGGACGCTCCTTAAAGCAACATAAGACACTATTGTGTACGATCGGCGAGGATACATAATTGAAACCAGACTGAAGTTGAAGTTGGAGATAGATAGAGAGAGAGACTTGCCGAGTATTGGCTTCAGTCGAAATTATTAAGGTCAGTGTTGTTAGACGATGACAGAACATGAGAATCACTGGGGGTTCATTTCCTTTGACTTTATCTGTAGCGCACATTAGTCGTAATTATGTTCTTGAAAATCCAACTTCTACGTTAAAGAAACCCCTTTTCTCATACTCAAAAGCAGCAAAACTACGATTGTTATCTACAGTTTCTACATATGTACATACCACCATTTATGTAGCTCCTGTTTGTTAACGGACGTAGAGTAAATCAGAAGAATTTGAATCCCAAAAGGATTTGCCATCCTAGCACTTTCTTCAATCAAGTCTCGTGACTGAAAACGTATTTTTGGAATCATTCTAAAAATTTTAACCGCCTACACAAGGAACGGCAGTATCCTCTGTGAATTCCAGCAATCTTGATGGCATACGCAATATTAGTCGCCTGTCGTGAAACGACACAAATTTTAGTTGAAATTACAAAGTCAGAATTGTAATATTTGGGTTTTATCGATAAATTTCCTTTTTGACTCTCTATTAGAAAAATTAGAGGAGAACATTGGGTGGACAACTGGATCCAATGTAAACCCATGCCTTCCTTTCAAAAGACTACGATGCTTAGTACGTCTCAACATATGGGAAGAATCTTTTGTAGGAGAGGGAATTCTTTTGAAAGAAATTTAATTACTTGATAGAATGCTTTTCAGCATTACTTGTATAAAAACTGCTTTATCTTCCATACTCTTCAGTGCATAAGGTTTATAAGTCACATTTTGGAGTCAGATATTCAAATATCCCTGGTATATCTAATAAAGAATTCGCTTGTCAAGCTCAAGAGCCCTTAAGAAGTCAAAGGAAATTCTAGGATAGAATCACAAAGTTCTATACTAGATACTTTGATACAGAAGTGTAGCAATAATATAAGAAGATAGGCCGCCTTCTAATCTACCGATCAAGTTTTAAAAGTTGGAGGGAGATGTGTTGGGTGCAGAGAGCTGGTGGTATGGTGTTAAATCCTATTTCAATACAGACAGTAAGATGTCTGTATCCAAAATCATGCCTAGGTAAACTGACGATGGCTTGATAATCAGGTGGAGGTAAGGTGTTACTTGCTATACTGAAATCCTAAAGTTTATTTACGCCTGCCTCTACAAGTACGTGACGCAAATTCTGAGCATTATTAGATAATGCAACTTTTGGAACTTCCTAATTGTTCTCTCTGCAGTGCTTTCCATAGAGAAACCAGGGTTCTTAGGAGTAAATAAAGCTTTCCTAATTTGGTTCAAAAATTTGTTGCCAGTTCAAAGGCATATAAGGAAGATGATGAGATGCTATGTGGATGAAGGACATTAAGTATATGTAAATCAAGGAGGATGTTCGATGAAGGAAGATGTACCAAATTAATTGCAGGGTGTAGGCATAAGGTAAGATAGCACTTCTTTCTTGGTTAAAATATATGCATATATCTTCATATTACATTAAGGAGTGCAGAAAAGTAAATTATGTACTGGGACAAATTCAATGGTTTTCAAGAGGGTCGGTCCAATTAGGTGTATTGAGTATATGCGTGCCGTATCTCGTACATCATACATGGCAGACAGCACACACATACAAGACAGGATCTGAATAATCTAATATGGTTCATCATATCTCAACTCCCTGTGAGAAGACACGGGCCTCAAATATGGTCTTTCTTATGTACACATATCATCAGACCTATATGTACGTAAGATTTTGAAGAAAGACGTTCAGAACTCAAGTGATTACATATTGTGTTCTCAGACTTGAGTCCCCGTGCATCCACTAAGTATGAACAATGCTGAGCATTCGCCTGCCAGTCATATACTTGCTTATATACAATAAAATCCCTCATTTACTGTATCATTTATTCTTGATGTAACATTCCGTCATCGCCGTCTCCCTTAGTAAATATAATTTATGTACGTACCAAAAGCTCTCACTGACGCATTCGTTCATAGTCTTCTTCTAGCAAATCATATTCTCAAACGACAGTATCAACTTTCTCAAAGATCATAAAGCACTCTTGCTCTGGAGAACAATTGTGTATCTATATAACTACTCAGTCTATGCAACTTTCAAGTGAATAACCGGCATATATCAAATGTGGAGCTTGTGAAGTATATCATTATCCGTATGCTATGAACAACTATCTTTTTATGAACTCATATGGGGAATTATCAGTGCATAAATAAAAAGAAAAAATCCCTCCTCAGACTCTAAGGAACTGGCGGCAAATTAGTGGAGAAAAGTCCAGTCGCATCATGCTTTCAGGACGTGGAACCTGTAATGATTTTGTCTTCGGGCTATGATAATATAAGTAGAAAGTAAAGTCATCAATGATAGCTTGTTATTTTCAATTCATGTGCTATAGCTAATTCTCCACATGAATTCCTGTATGAATGCAGGCACAGTTTGCAGCCTTTGGAATGGACCAGGCTTAATGTTTCTATGAAGTTAAATGGAGATACTTTAGTAAGTATTTAGTTTACTTCATATGTATAATTATAATATTATAAATAATATTTTACAGGTGCCAAAGGCTACGCTAATGGCTTCAATAGTGTAAAATTGACTACAAGATTTAGTTAAATCGCTCCCCAAGCGTACAACCTGATCAGCTCCTTTATCTAGTTAATAGATACTTGTTGTGTGTGAGTGTAAGGAAGTATGTATACCCGAAATTCCCCTATGTTCGCATAGTTTAAAGACGGTAATGAGGCCCACATTGGGATTCTATTGTATTAGAACCATCCTGCCTCTTCCCTCCCTTATTGACTGGATAAATGCCATTTTCTGACATTTCCTTTCTATCATTCCGTTAATTCATTCAACCACCCAGCTCTCCTTTCACATGACTTCAACACCGTTATAACCACCCAAACGGAGTTTCCTTCATGCATCCAGCACAGTCTCCAAATTCAATTGCTGACAGAACAGCTGATGTGCAAGGCTTTTTTCCCCCTTTCAATGAATAGTTTAGCAAATTTTAATATTCACAGATTCCACCATACAGTGCGGGTATATACCCTCAACAGTGACATCATTTATTTATGGAATTCTCCCAAATCCAGTTCTCCACAATAAAATCCCCTAAAGAGTTTTTCCAGTTTTTGTACTCATTTGAATGCCTATTAAGGCATCATTAGTCAATGCTTAGAATTTAATTTTTATAGATTGCTCCGGAGAGCATTTTGTACGGTATCTTATATATTTTTGCATCTAAATTATCACACCAGTAGTTAAATAATATCCACAAATAACATTCTACACCTTGTAATTTACACTCCTTCGATTTGGTAAGCACTGTCATGTACATAAGTTCATATTACAACTGTGGGTGTGTTAATGTACTTGGACAAAATCGTTATTGAAGATTGTTGGTACAGTTAAGATTTTGTGGTTGAGACAAGTATTTATCTATGAGAGTCGATCTTGAGATGTACGAGGACACGAGGGGAATGCTCAATTGAAATTCCGCATGTTTTTCTTCAAACTCATAGTTTGACGACTGAGGCAGGATAGAGAAATGCGGGTAAATCGCAGAATCTCCTTGACAAAGAAATATGCAAAAAAGAAATATGCCATGTCACTGTCATCGTAGCAGACTCAAGATAAGATTATCACTTTGTCAGAAAGATCGTTCGAAGAGGAGCCCTACATTTACTCACATACCTATATATGTGAGAAGTAATCGAATTACAGCTAACATCATGCAACCCACTTCGTTCGATTCAGGCATAACACATGATTTCTATTTTCACGCAAATTTTTATATCTACACAAGCCTTATGGTGGTGACTGTGGGGAGAGTCAGTAAGGGGTGCTATATTTAGCCACAGGAATTGCCAGGGATGAATCATTTATCTCGTAACACTAGAGACTTGTTCGGTAATTGCTTCACAAAAGTGGTGTAGACGTGATTTGAATTTATGAAAATTTAAATATTTTAAGCCACTTGGAATGTGAGTGTAAGTGATTACAAGGCCATTTAGGTAACAATGTAAACTATAGGTACCATACATGATTCATGATGAACATTCAGGAAATTCGAGAACCTTGCATTGCTCATAAAGGTGTAAGAACATATGTGGATCATCCTGAACAACGGGTCTATTTAAGTCCTTCGTTCAACGTTTCTTCCTTTTCAGCATTTGTTTGCGGTCTACAAGTGCATGTTACTTTGACACCCGAAGTTTATTTTAGTTTGATCCTTGATATATTGTAGAAAAATCAATTTTTTGATTTAGTTTGTGTAGAGCTGGTGAACTTTATCTGTTAAAGTCGCGTACGCGGATGTTTCGTGGAACGCTGAATTTTGTTTATTTGTTTGCAGAAAACTTGCAAATATCTAATATAGGCGGGCATGAAGATAGATAGGTAGAATGAAGATAGGTAGCAATATATAATAATTTTAGCTTCTGACTTGCCGAAACATTGATTTATCAAAACATGAACGAAAAGAAAAAGAAGAGAGCCGGGAGGTGGGAAATGTAGAGGAAAAGCTGCCTCTCAGGGAGATTAATGAAAGTCTGTAACGTAGAACGGTATGATGATATAGCTGTGAGTAACTACGACGACGATGATCATATCTCAATTGAGTATGTTCAGAGATGTCTCAGCTCATTCCTTTCATTCTGTTGGTCTTGTGTGCATACAACGTAGATAATAAGTGTTGAAAGGGATTATTCAAGAAAATGTTTAGCAGTCAAATATGCTCGGAGAGTTTCATGCCCACCTGAACATAGTATTGTTAGCTATAGTAGATACAATACATGGCACAGTATAACATAACAGAATAAATATAATATGAAAATACGATCACAGACTATGTCAACATCAAAATCATCTAGAACACGCCGGGACAACAGAAGAAAGTTTTGCAACGTTTTACTTGAATACTTCCAAAAAACGAAATGTTGCAAGCCACTTTTAATAGTTTCGTACATATAGGTATATACGCTCACAGGTTACACTTCAAGTGAGTACAAGGAAGGTAATTTATTAGAGGTTATCCAACCTCAAAACCTCAAGTAATACCTGCGACAGAGAGGTTCGCTGACACGACTCTATGTCACTCGTACTGAGCACAGCGGGAATAATTTCCATAAATTTGCGTCCCAGCAGGTGTGTGCCTCTGTCAATATAATGTTCTTTTATGCTTGCCAATGTCATACTACCTTTTCGCTCTGCCTGGAACTGCTGCTCACTCTGACGAAAGTCATTCCGAATAGCTGGTTTGGCTACATTTCCTTACACAGCTAAGCCTCCTTAATAATGGTGATACTTAAGCGAATTTATCGTCCTCCATAACCAACCTTTGCGGTACTCTAACTCACCGTATTCTGTAACCTCCTATATACGTTATTAACTCCACTTTTGTCACTTCTTCCCTAAAAAGTATTTATTCATGTTCGTCGAATATCCAACAACATTGCTGCTTACACACCGACTGTATTCCATATCGCTGGCTGCCATTGATAATATCATTACAATTGGCATCATCAATTGTCCAATCAGCCCAATCTATTTCCAATGTTGGTTGGATCATACTTGTATATCTTACTCACACGATCTTACTTTGTTCCATTATATACGATCTTTCTTATTCCATGCATCTATCAAATATGATGCCTCGTTATTGACAAACCAAATTTTCCTACAAGTTGTTCATCATAGCGTTGACAATCTCCTTGCTGTGAGTCAATTCAACCGAATTCATTAGTGTCAGGAAGACAACCTTCAATGTTTCTAGACCTTGCAAGTCAGAAGCGGTTAGGAATAATCCTGGAGTCAATGTTGCAACAAATTATCAAAAAGTGATGATTCACGAGCGATTCCGAGATTTACATAAATTACAAGTACATTAGTATTGGACAACCAATTTGCTTACTAAATTGTAGCAATCTAACATAAGTAATTATTCAGCATTCAAACCAAGCAAGCCTTCAATGTCAAGTTATGATTTCCTTTGTTGGCAAAGTTATATGAAAGAATTTAGTAAGGGCAATGTATTAATGTTTGCGAAGGTATTTGAACACCAGCGAGTAAAAATCAGCAGAATCAAAGTAAAATTGTTTAAATATCTTTCAAACTCCTGCTGTAAGAGTTTCTTATGCACAGAAATTTGGCCATTTTGTATAAATTATGCGCAATGGTTCTAGGACAACAAAAGACGAAAAAACATGAGGGTTTTCGTTTCAAGCCAAAGGCTGAAGGTCCCGAGGATTTAAATCAGCGAAAGGCGTCGCTCAAGATAACTTCCAGTGCATGGGTTGCATGTATGCTGGAACGGTTTCTGCGTAAAAAGGAGCTAAAATAAGTGCCATGAGTGACGGGTGAAGAATGGGTGAAGAACCGCTCTAGCACAATGGAAATGCCTTGAAAGACGCCAGGAGTTGACAAGAAGACCGGTTGAAAGTCCAATGTTTATTATTATCCCAGTGATATATGGCCTCTCTGCATCCATACACATCATTCCATGATTTGATTCTCGCAACAATAATAATTTATCAATGGAATAAGCAACAGTGGAAGCATCAATGGGAACTCATTTTAATAATAATCTTCTTTTCCACTCCTCTTTCCCCAACTCACCTTCCGCTTCATTTTTCACATTCCAAAAGAACAACATGTCAAAAGGTTATCTTTGAAATGAATCACCCTGCAGAGAAGGTTAGTCTCCAATCTGCTACCTGTGTGAAATTTTGTCCGTCTGAACGGATCAATAATCACTATAAAGGAACAACAATCTTTCCAAGAGTCTCATAATTCCAATGAGCATAGCTACAGGCCTGAACCAACTGTCATGATTAGTTAGTTTTGTTTGTCTCTGTTAATTTAGTTATCTCAAAGCAAGACAAATACGGCTCTAGGGTCAATTAAGACAGAATAGTAAATGCAAAGCAAAAAATGGTCCAAGAACCAACCACAATAATGTCGACCAATGCAACCAACCAAAATCGTAACTTACAGATATTACAAACCCTCGGCGCAAAATCTCAAAGAATACTTGAATATGACTTGTTTGCAAAATTCATGAAAATCATTTGAAAAACCAGACAAGCAAACAACTTAATCTAATCTGTTTACGTTAAGTAAGTTTGGAAGTTTGTAGAGAAATACAAGCCCGTACTATTATATTCGTATGTTCCGCAAAGGGAAATTTGCAGTGAAATAAGTGGACGTCAAGAAATCTGAATACCAAGAAGACCGTGTATGTGTACAATCAATCGCGTCCATGCCCAGAAAACTCAAGAAAGCATTTTTCCTTTGTAGATACAACGGTGTGCGTAAACTATTTTTAGGATTGGATCAAACCTACTAAAGTAAGTTGAATCGGGAATAAAACAAGGATGTTATTAAATATTCATGCAATACGAATATTTTTAGGTGAATTCCTAATATCTTCGATTTGCTGTCTGTCCACGTAAATAACCCCTGCCGCTGGCTATGGATTCACTGGATTTCCTTCTTCTGGCTTGTCGCACAAGATATTGCAGCTACTCTCCTAAGCTAGAGCTTATACTATATACTGCAGTATAGTATAAGCTCTGCCATACTGATGCACTAATATACTATTCTGACATTATAAACTTTTACATCAACTTCTGACACTGCTCTTTCCTATATCAACAGTATTGTAGTACACTATCTCGTATCAATTTATGGTAACCGCCTGTACTATAGCGGCTTATTGGAATACGTTCGTGTACATATAACAACTTATGACAAGGTAGTTCTATATTAGCTCAAGACAATATCTTTATACACTAACTGCAAATATCGTTTCGAGTGTCAACCTATGGAAATCCACTATCCCATACCGATGACCTCAAAAGAGATGGTCGTTTGACATTTTTATTAGGATACATGGCACATCCTATTGATACGAAAAGACTTCTCGGTAAGATTCCCCTACATGTTTGCAAGGTTTAAGGAACTTTGTATTGGTTTTTTCGGAACTTATGATCTGCTCATTTACTACTCGGAACAATGTTTCCAGGAAGAGGACGTAAGAGTTAGTTTGTATTTGGGCTTCTTTTCCATGCGTATTACATAGAGCTGTTGTGTTTTACTCTAATAAATATTAATGCAATCTTATCCATGTAGGATAAGTTAAATTGTAGTGTAATTTTCCCAAGTGTTAATATTTGGCAACTTGGTAAAAACTCCCATAGTGCAGTCTAGCATCTCAGTAGGTTTCCGGGAATTTCAGCAACATTACACAATTCGTCGGGTTAAAAGCAAAGGCTTATAATTAGAATAAAACAACCCGAGAATAAGCAGCTATTACAGTTGGCAATGTTATTATGGCTTTGAGTCTAATGAGGGTGATTAGGGCTCTGATTTGGTAAGACTTTGAATGCAAGGCTATATAGTGTAAGGTAAGGTCTAATGTATCTCTGTGGGTCTAATAAAGCCAGAGTACTGGAAATTAATTCTAGAAAATTAAACTGATTCCAGAAAAATAAACGGTCCCCAGGGAAAATGTGTTTCTACTTGCTCTTCTTTTAAAGAGCACGAACAATGTACATATACGTATATATTCCTGCCTTTTAAAGAGAGTGAATGGATTTTACCACTTGGTGGTTTTTACAGTTATTTATTTAGTTTCCCTTGATGGCTTAGAGTCAGGGGAGTGTGCCATCAAAGAGATAAGACGCTCTTCCACTGCTTTTCCTTATCACTGGAATACATGAATACCTTAAGTGGATTTTATCTTGGATCTCCGATTGTTATTACTACATCGCTTTTCACCTCAGTCCCATTACATGTGAATACTAGTCGAGGTGCGGTACCAGTGGCCAGCATTTTTTTAGCGTATAAATTCCTCTTCCATCATTCTTATCCCACTATTTACACATACACTCACACACTTATACATACACTCCTCAAAGAATCATATCTTATTCTTCAACTCCGAATCTTTTAATCAAGTAGTCAAATTCAGCTTTGAATGCTCGTCAAAGTATTTTTCTTCTCTTTCTCAAACTTTTGTTTTCCTTGCTGAATATTCTAATAATATGAATTACCATGAGAATCTCTTACACACGACATCACAGAATAGACATGCATACATAAGCTTCGAAAATCAGACTTCAGTCCTTGACTATAGCTGAAATGAATTTGCAACCATCAAACGCTTCCATTACTCGTAAATTCAAACTACTTGTTCTGTCAGTCTGGACATGATCCATCATTCACTTGTGTGTGTGTGTGGTTTGTGTGTACATGTATGTGCAAAAAGAATTCTGTCTTGGTGGACATTCAAGTAGTAAGATGGATAGATGACGGAGTAGAAGCGAGGAAAAATAATAATAAAAGTTGAATGCGAGGTAGTTTGAGGCCGTGGAGAAAGAACTGCGTACATTGGAATAGAGGAGGAGGGGCTCCTTTCTATTCTGTAAATATCATGTCGTCGTTTAATGCACAATTGATGTTCCTGCGAGTTGAAATAAGGCTCTTTGTTTATATTTTCATTCCGTACACTTCAGCCGCCAGCCTGGCTCTATTGAATTAAAACATTATTGTAACCAAATACAACATTATAATTGTGGTTCGGTGTACATTCAAAAAATCTTTTCTTGTTTTTCATCCTCTGTGAGAATGAGAGTACACAGCCTGAAGTTGTGAGAGCAATTTTCTGTGAGAATTTCTGTGGCAACATGACGTCAGCCGACGCACATATACGGACTACTATAAACACTGATTTTTCCCCACTCTCATTTTTACACTACAGTAATCTATTAAGAGCTGTTGAAGTAAAACGGTCGTTGGAGTTTTTACTAGTACCTACTACGAAAATTACCTATCCCACTTGTCTTAATATTGATTATACTACGATATCATTGCTCGCTGGATCCCACAAGTTATAAGAGTAATTTCATGGTCAAGTTATAGTGAATATTCCGCCATGAAGTTGTCTGCCTCACTGCTTCGTAGCAGACTGTAGCATTTCTTGCAGACACACACGCGCTCATAATCAAGTCATAAAAGCAATAAAAGGGATTTCATAGCCAACGTATCCGGGCGGAATCAAGTTTACAGGGCGTAGGAAAGGCCAAAAATGGAAGAGTAAGGGTAAGAGTAGAAGGCTAAAAAAAAGCCCGGGAAGGACCAGGTAAAAATACTCATATACTAATGGCTAATTAACCACAACGTGAATGGTTCCAAGGAAACAATACAGACCTTTGTGCTCTTTTCAGCTAATTAATCCATAAAATAAATTAAGAGGGCTAACTTTCCTCTGTAGAACAAGCTCTCAAGGAGAGCTTCAGTCGGAGAAAGTCAAGGATCGTCGTCAGGGGAAGACCTACTGATGAGCGCGAGTATAGTCTGAGGCTTGTCATGAGGGAATCAGAAAAAAATAGTGCTGGCGAGTACTCCGTCAGCAGTGCTTAGACTTATAGGGGAAATGTACTCAAGTAAAAACCGCCATAAAAACTTCAACATGAGTTAAGTGCAACTTTTACCTCCACGAAGCTATCGCTCATTCCATGAAATTATATACTGGTCGGTTCATATTTACGGGTGGTTCAAATATTACGTTCACGCTTCTTATGGGAACTGTAATAGCATTGCCTATACTTACATGTCTTTATTTTAGGTATGTAGCTTTTGTATTATTCGTAATTTTATTCTGAACGCAACTATACAAAGGTATTGTTAGGTATCAATACTTTTGCAATGCTAAGGCGTTAGACTTTGACCGCCCCTGGTTTTAACAACTCAACTTCGGTGCTCTTGTAAAAGCTAATGGACCTCCTGTACTTATTGTGTGTACAACGGGAGCTTTAGTTTGACTGCGTATATAAGCAAGCACCTTTTTTACGTTTTCCTTTTCTAGCAAAGGACCTTCTATTACTTGAGCTGAAGGAAGAAAAATGCAAGGTAAAGGTCTTCCAAAATTACTGTAAATTGAGAAAGCCCGTAGACAAGTAAGTAATAACCTACGGATGAAAATGATAATCGAAATGACTCATCCTCACTTCATTGTACGTTGTGAGTGAAGAAAGTCTCACGCAACGATTAAAGCCTGTCGGAGTAGTAAAGTCGAATGCTCTGGTAGAAAAAGAGAAAAAAGTACCAAGTACTTAGAACCGGGAATGAAGTGTCCAACAGCCATTATCCCACTATACAAAACTCAAAGTTCTTCGCCTGTCAAGTTCTTACTTCGGAAATGACTATATTAACATCATGAGATCCGTCGGCTATGAATAAACCTATCATGTAGAAATAGAACATTCTTTATTATGTACGAAAGGAAGTTAACCCCCGGAGTGGACCTTATATATTACAAGACAGAACCGTCTATTTTCCCCGAAACGAACCTTTACTTACCCGCAATGAGCCTTCTATTTATTTTGAAAACCATTTATTTTCCTCAAATAGCGTTTTTCTGCACACAAGGCCATTAAAACAACGTTATATATAACAAGTTATTTTACTTATCATTGTGGTTGTTCAAGTAGATCCTTGAAGACTTCCTGGTCTGGGAAGTTTCTTTGTACTGAGGTTGGGACGGCGTTAAATACATCTCATAAGTGCAGTATATGGTATATAAACTTAAATCCTGCAAATATGAGTTTTACCCTCAAAGCTGCGCGTGGTAAAAGTAGCTTTGTACTGCTTGTTTGCTGTACGTTCTCCCATTGTTTGCAAGTCTAGTAGTCTTGCCTTCAAAGCCTTCATATACACTTTGGCTGGATCAATGATGAAAAAATCCTTTCCAGGTGCAGTCTTGTACCGATTCGACTGTCATTGTCAGAGAGAGAGAGAGAGAGAGAGTGAGAGCTGTCTTAATATAGTGAGTAACCAAAAGACCTTTGCAAAGCCGACTGTGTAGTCATGATAGCCTGACCAGCAAACCCTTTAGTCCTATGAAGTTGGTAGAAGAAAACAGGACAGGAAGAGGGCCGAAAAGAGGACGGTAGGCGTATGGAGGTTGAATACACTTTTGTATCCTTTGAAATGCCCCTGATAGGCACGAGACTAATGGAGTGGGTGAATGCTACATGAAAACATTGTAACTATAAAGTCCTTGCAAAGGAGACAATTAGTTTCACGAAATGTGACTAGACTTTCCGCATCGCCTCCACGGAGAAGCATTTATATTCAACTTTCTCAACTTTGCTTTCTTTTTCAACTACAGAATCGGAGGAATGAGAAGAAAGAAAATTTCGTGTTTATGTACGGAGACGCAAGAAGTATCAATGGTAAAAGCAGACTACACCAGAAATATCAACAGCAATATCTGAAGCAACTAAAGCAGGAGAGTCAACTGCAATGGGGAGAAACAACTATTGTGGTAACATCAACGGCAAAACTTACTAAAGCTGGAGCATGAAGAGCCATTTGTATCTAAAGGAGGAGCATCACCAGCCATACTAACAATAACAGAAGTGTCAGGAGCAAACCCGACGATATCACTAACCAAAAACAACTATTTGTATATAGGAATGAAACTGCAAATGGACATTATTTTGGGACTTGTCGTTCCTGGCACCCCATGCGTGGGTAATTATCAGCGGAGACACAAGTCCTACATGCGTTAAAGTATCGACGACACACTTAATACAAGGCTTCAGTGACACTCTTGGCCCACATTACCAAATTCAACCAACTATAGTAAATTTACTGCGGACTCCGTTAGTTATAGCCTGAAGCATTTTCAAGGAAAAACTATAAGGTGCATAAAACCAGGGAATCAAAGGTCGATGGTATAGCACGGAGCAGCAAAGTATTTGATACGGCTAAAACGATTTTAACTAAATTCATTGCAAGGAAATTCGATCTCGCTTCTTGAGATTGAACGGCGTAAACTTAAAAAGGTTTGATGTCAAAAGTAAAACTTTGACATTAATTGAAGGGTGGTTGTGCTGCATAGCTGGTTTATATTGTAGAATATATGGTGGAGGAAGTCTGAATGGAACTGATGGAATTTCCATAATTTAGCACATTCTACCGATAGGAAGTTAAGGAAGGGTCGTAACAGGAAAGTTGATGTGGAGCCCGATTCTGATGGAGGACCTGACCACCGCATCGAGGCGGCGTGTCTAGGGACAATGGACTTGTGGGAGCAGGAAATGGTGAGTTATCGTCAGAACTACCGGCATGTTCCCGTGAAGTGTTACTCAACTCCCACCCATATATTTCCGTCTTATCGGATAATCCTCGCTCTCTCACTTTCTCTCTCCTCACTTTCAAATCAACTCCAACTTTTTAGATCTGGTTAAGCCTACCCACATATATACCAGCTCCGCTACACTAACAAACAAATGGACTTTCAACTCAACTCCTCCACACTGCAAATTTACGACTTGGGTTTTAACTCTCCTTCCTTTACATACACCAGGAACATCATTGCATAAAAATATTTTTGCACATACAGAGCAATTTACTTTTATATAAAGTATCAACTGTAATAGCAATATTTTTTTAAATAGACTGTTTGTTGCAATATAGTTTGATATAAAAATGTATGTATGCACAAGCATATAGAGCTACCATTCAGTACAAGTGTCTTCGTATATCTACAGGATTACTATGACATACAAATTCCGTACATTATAAAGAATAACAATGCAAAAGAATGTCGCAATGTGAAAGCGTATATAATCTCCTCCGTCTACACCATGTGTAACAGCATGAGAAACCCATTACAAAAATATCATTGCGGAAAAAGTGGCAGAAGATAAAGTATACCTTGCCTTGGCGTGAATGCATGAAGCTAATAACGTATGCTTTTTGTATAAAATATGCCCAAACTTGTAAGACGTTGCTCGTGCTTATTTTCAGGTCTCGGAGCCGTTTTCCTTATGCACGCGTATGCTTGTCTGGCGAGGACGTCAGCCTCTCTCAATCAACTCATATTTGTAAGATGCATGTAAGGTCATAAGTCCCGTAATCCCAACGTATGAATAAATATGATGACAATAAAGTAATCACAATTTACAGATATTCCTATAGTCTGGGATTCCAAGCATTAACAAACTTTGCTATATACGGTCTCACTTGGGGCATGCAATGTTTTCCTTGTCCAGATGGTGGAGGCATTCCCTACGGGAAATGACAAATTCGTCAGAAACCGAGTGTTGTAAAAGTTTAGAAGAGGAAGGAGAATGGAAGAAAAGTGAAAAAAGAAATGAGTATGAATAAAATTAGAGAAACAGTAGAGCATGGGGAAATGAACGTTCTAGTTCTAAACATGCACATTTCTATACAAAGAGTTGGCTTATTGTGTTTCAACCTGCCTTTTAGTGGGGCAGCATCTTGCTTTGAAATTTAATGAAAATCAAAGTAGGAACAAAATAAATGGTGTTCTAGATTGTTGAGTAACAAACTAATACATTGGCATACTTGTTTATACATGTATATCCGTTTAATTATACCTGATATATACATGAACAATAGGTATGTATTTTTATATATATCGAGATCCATAAATATATATTACACATACTTCGAAAAACTTGTGAAGATCTATATGTTCTATACATTGGCAACAAAAGTATTCAAAAAGATAGTGTAGTCCCTTTGAGCGCGGAGCGGGGCGGTTATTATGAGTTCAATGTTCCCCAACATGTCAACCCTGGTACACATGGCTCCTACTCCTTTATTTGTTTATTTAAAACTACGAACACTAGGGGGAAACTACGAACAGTTCTGATTTTTGCTTCATCGAATATTTGCCTAAACTAGGAAATTGATTTTGCTCCCAAGTTACAACTAAGTAGGTTATTACGAATGACTGAATGATGAAAAAAACTTTTTGTAAGGATTGCCTTTCCCTCTTTCTGCTACTCTCGGTTACAACCTCTTTGATTCACGGCCGTCGGATATTTGGCTAAGTCCGGGAGCTTAAAGAGTTTGGGATATGAGCCGCCATAAGAGAATCTTCCTTCTGTACACAGTTTTGCTTATTACTGTTACCTATAGTAATAAGGTGTCACTCAAGTTGACTCATATCAGGTCACCTTAGCATTTGTGCGTGCTGTAGTTCCACTTGTACCTTAACGTTATGGCTCGCATAGATTTTATACATTGTCACTTAATATGCTTATGATACCATGACTTATTGAACTTCCTATCTGTCACTTATTACAGTTCTCTTACACTTGAGACTTCCGTGCCTCGACTATAGTTTCTTTATAGTTATAGTTGGTTATATTCTAGAACTTTACTTGATTACTATACTTGGCCAAATCCGGAAACTTTGATATTAAACGTCCTGACGGCTAAAACTGCCTCTTCATGAGCAAGAGGAGGACGTTATGAGCACATGAGTTGGCTTTGGAGCAAATTTATTCAGATGGTTGTTTTTTTGGGATTATCATCAGCACCATTCATCTCTCCCTCCTCACCTCTTCCCTTCTGTCTATGTCTTTCCAACACTACACTGTCAATAATACTCATGACGATCAGCCTTATCTCCTTTGCATAAACTAGTCATCTTTTTTCAATTTTACTTTTACAGTCATCGACAGTCTAATGCTTTCATTTCCTGGCACAATGGGTAACTTTCAAATCAAGTTTACTGTACCTGATTTGGTGAAAGTAATTTCATACATATGGGTACAACCAAACATGTGGAAGTGTGCAGGAATCAAGGATTTTGCTTTATTTTCCATCTGCACGTTATGTATGTATGTACAAAATTGCTAAGTAAATTCTATAAGTATAATCATCCCTACCATGCATGTATGTCAGCTAGGCTTCTACTGAGGCAGTTTATACAACATGTCAATCATCCACGCGCTCCTTCTTTCCCTTACCATACAAAGTTAACCGAATGCATGTGAAACATACTTTCCAGTAAGTTTGACCTCTCTGAATCCATTTATTTCAAAAAATACAGCAAATCTTCTACAAGCGAGTAAAAATTTCCAGAACGGAACTTACATTACTTGTATTGGTCTTGGAGCCTGTATGTATATCTACCTCCGGGGGCCACTTACTATAATACTGCACGTGTATAATAGAGATCGATTTTTAATTGTTCCTATTCGCCATATTAAACTTTTTTGGTTTCAAGCCTTCCTTCACATGTGAAATCCCAACTCTTCCCTCACATTTTCTATACTTGGTAGATGTACATACATATGAAGATATAGGCTCAAGCCGCCCACCAATGTTGCTAGAGTTCTTTAAACCTTTCTCCATATCTGCTAGAAGTCTCATTTCCAATAAAAAGAGAGTACCAACACGTAAGACAGTGCGCGGATTAACTTCATAGTGAGGGCTTGCGGCTTTGTAAAACTATGAGAAACTGCCCTTAGCTATAAAATACTTTTAACCAGATTATTTCATTTAGCCCTGGAATCCTCTCTTGCTATCGCTTACTTCAGCATTTGTGCCTTACAGGAAATTATAAAAAAGTAAAAACCTTATTGCTTGCATTTGCATATGCTAACGGATAGCACAAAATTGCGATTTAATTTTTTCCACAACCTTTTCCCTTTGCCAATCCATCCACATGATTTATCAGAAAATTTATTCCTAGAGACAGTTTTTGTAATCTATTCTATCCGTATATTTATATGCTTCGACACATTGTCGTAGGTAGCGCAGCCTGGTACAGCTTCGTGGTTGGAAGTCTTCACATCATAGACTGGCAAGTGTACCCATGGGAAAGTCTATGCAGTGCTTTGAGAAAACATGAGTTTGTTCTGCTTCCTCTTCTTAAAATTCTTTTACAATAATAATAATCATAATAATAACGATAACAGTATAAAAATTATAGAATTCATTTTGTCAAGTGTAAACCTTAATACTTAAGAATTCTCATGTGACTTCTGCATAACGCGTATAATGCCATGATTGATACTACATGTATACTACAGTTTATACATATATCATTATTATGTAGATGTCTATACTAGTATCATAAGAAATTTATACTTACGTTATTACTACGCAAAAGGTAAATGTAGAAATGCATTAGAACCATTTCCCAGCCCTCCCTCCTTATATACAGATCCCCATATATGTACATCGTTTATACATCTGTATATCGTATAGATATTTGCACACAACGACACCATTACTGTTCCACCTCCCGGCCTACTCATTGAATTTCAATTTTTTACCAAATCCCATGTACTGCAGTGTGCTACAGTGCGCCATCAACAACAACCCAAACCGTCTTTTGCGTCCGTTTTGGATAAGAACACTAAAACAAGCCGTCTTTGCTACTATTATATACACGTTAAATTCGTTAAAACATTGCAAATTAGTCGGTATTAATCACAGTAATTACCTTTACTAATTACCAATAGCAGCTATATTTTCGGGCGTAAGGTTCAAATTATTTTTACTTACACCCAAGTTCAGCAACACTGGACTTCGTGCACGCAAACAAAAACATTCCAACAGAAATTGATGGTTAAGGGAATGAGGCACCGCGAAACGAATGGCATATCAGTATCAAAACTACGTGCATGCTCAAGTTAACCCAACTGCTATGAAAACGCACCAAGAAAGTAATAACGAGATGCTTGCTACAGGAATACAAGGTAAATGGCAGCTAACATAAAGCCAGGCAAATTTTAGCAAAAGAAGTGCAAGGTAACAATAGTGAATTAAATTCAAGGTAAATGAGCATGGTAGCTTCCGAAATTCCAAGGTATTCAATGACTTGCGGGATGCATAAAAACCATAAAGTAACCCAAGGATCCTTGGTATTTCCTAGGTACGGAAAAACTAACATATTTACTTTGCACTGTGCTGTATAATCCTTCCCTTGAAACGTTTTGTTGAATGCATCGTGAGTAATATCTTGAGGAGAAGGGTTCGGATAAAATTGGTTATTTTGCTTTACGATTATGATAAAGCTTTGTTATGCTTTAGAAATTTGCTCATATTCCCAATCGCTGCCAAGTCTATAATACTGATCGTGAGTAGTTGAACGCTGGATATTGATTTGGCAGGGAAGAATCGGGAATTCTGAGCCCGGGTTCTTTCCACATGGAGTTGCCAAAGGATTGGTGTTATTGGTTATGGCTTTAGCCCCAGAGCTCTTTTTACTACAAGATGAGAAAAGTACATACAACAGTAAATGTGACGTGATTACAGAATTATTCTCACCATACCTATATTTCTCTAGTCCGGACACTCACATGCACAAGCCATAGAAAGAGAAGAATCGGTGGGAAAAGAGGATTTCCCTAGCCCTTCAGTGATGAGTAAAAATGCGAGTGAGGGAATACTACTTTCACATCATGTATTATCTAACGATTGTATGTGAATTCGAAGAAATACCCTTGGAAATACCGTGGAAAGAGCCCATAAGTGGTCTAATGGTCTCTCTCAAGTACAAGTCATACAGTTTGGAGCAGAGGAGAGAGATCAAGTTTTCGCATAAAAAATGCTTCAAACTGCAATTTGGATTTCGAAACTCCACTCTCTTTCTTCGCCGTACTGACATGATCTAAAATGACGGGATTCAATCATTTCAATCAAATCGAATTTTTACTTTAACATCACTTGATATATTTGGAAATATAGGAGGTAATGGATAGGAGCGTGAAGCGTCAACTCTTTTCAAGTAACTTCACCCTTCTTACATTATTAGTTTGTATTGTTATTGACCCGATTCCATCTCCCGTGATTCTTGCCTCCACTGTTATTTCACCAAAAAAGAAAAATTTTCTTTGATCCCTCAACCACATCATGGCTCATAGAACCTCATCGACTCTCACCTTCCCGATTGCCTGCGGTCAGCAAAGTGCTTCAAACACTTGGCTCTTATACTCAAAATAGCTTACTGTTTTTCAAGATAGCTTTATATAATCATTACAAATGTAGCAGTGACATTCAGAGTATATATCGTTGGCGAAAGATCTGAAAGTACCAACTACACGCGTGGCTGATGTCCTAATATACCAAAAGCCTCTTTGCGCTAATGTCTAAACATACCAAAAGTCAGAACTCCACGCTTAAACATTTGTGGTACTTTTTGACTTTAGAATTTTGGGTGTTCCCGCGTTGGTATATTTGGACACTGACACGTGGTGCAGTTGGTACTTTCAGATCCTTCGACGACGATATTTACCTTCGATTTTTGGCACAGTGAATGATTAGAAGACACCCTAAATGCTAGTGGTTAATCCTTGTAACCCACCCTTAAATAAGTCTCTACCAAAATCGTTCAATCTGTGGTTACGACGTCCTAGAGCTTTCAATTTATAAGCTTGTAATACAGGTGTTAAATCTATAACTTTTTCCTTGACCAGTTCAGACTATGAGTTTCGCTAAATCTATGCAATCTATATAAGTTTGTTTTGGAACAGATCAATCTATGTAAAAGCCATTTCCTAGAACCTTTCAATCCACAATTTTACTTCAACTGTACAATCTGAGGGTTCTACTACATCGCTCAATATGTAAGTTTGTACAAGTTAACAGACGACAAAATACTATGAAGATTGTACTGACTATATGAAGATTCTAGAAGTCTGTACTAAGCGCTTTGTACGCTAACACCCACAGTAGAGTTTGAGGTAAAAGACAGCAGCAAAATCATGGGGAAACGTGCTTCGGTGCAAGTTTTTGACTTTCCTAAAAGGCATCACGTTCTTTGCTGTGATGATGAAAATTACAAACCACTGCAGCACAGGTTTGTTTGGGACTTTAGTTGCCTTTTAGACAAATAAACATAGGATAGTCAGGGATGTACAGTGGACGCTGATGGTGTGCCCTAGCGTAATCCTAACCTTCTTCGTTTCATCGTCTGTACTTTCTAAACAGGTTTATTATGCTAGGAACAAATACTTGAAATTAGGCCTTGGTGCATTTTACGCGTCGTATGCTTTGACTGGTGTGATACTTTGAGGGTCTTCATAAGGCCTGAAAATTAACAGGAGAGAAGCAACTGCTAAGATGGAGGAAATGGCAGCTGGAGTTAGGAGCATATCTCTGGAAGCCAGCAGAGATCTTAGTAGTGTGTGGAATTGAATCCGACGGAATTATAAAATGAACTCAAGTGTAAGATTTGACGAAGGAGGCTTTATCAACTAATGATAAGTGTAGTCTGGAACTCTGATAACTCTGTGAACTACTAAGAATGAAACACTAGATATAAATCTTACTTGATAATTGTTGTGGGAAGTATGTAGTGTGTGTTTAGCAGTGTAATACAGATATAAGTAAATGTTTCACATAAATTTGATTTTAGTCTTGTGAACTTTATACTGTGGGAATTGTTTGCTTGTCCCCGGGTTTGTTTATAAGCACGCAGTCAAGAGGAGCAAGAATGTGTTGACAGCATAGGAAAGACATATAGTTTTGTATATTTTTGTGTGTATATTAGTGTACGCAGAAAAGAGAATCAACGAACAGAGAGCCAAATATCAAGGACCAAGTATCATTTTGAAACCCATTTGCCAAGTATTATTTGCAAAGTTGACAGTTTGTAGGTTATGCACATGGTTACATTCCAAAGAGTTTCAAAGTTTAATACCCTAGTTTTTTTATTAGGAGGGCATGGAGACAGTGTGAGAAAAGCCCTACTGACTTTGATCTCCAAGTAGACAGGGAGACAACAGACACTACTACTATGGCACACTAATACTACGGTAGCTATTTGTAATTTCTGTAGTTAGTTCATAGGTCCTTGCTTGTATCTGGCGTTTACTCTCTGGCCCACATACCACCACCCGTGTAGACCAGATCTTGATTATACAAGTTGAGACAAAAAACCTACCGAGTTTTAATCAACGAGTCTTGATAGATCCGAAGGGAAGAGGCTCCATAGCTAGAGCTTTTTGCACCAGATTAGGCAAACACTGTAATCATTTCTAAAATATCTTACTATATACTGAAGGTTACACCAACGCAAAAACAACATAAGGAACTTCCTTGTGTATTTATTCTTGTGGGTACAATAAAAAAATAAGAATGGAGACACCATCAATCCCCATATGAATTCTTTGCTGACATTGTACTTCGGGATCGTCCAAGTATAACTGGTTCTTTACTCGTACTAGGTTTGTATATGTGCTAGGTTTAGTTTGGTAGCTGATGGGTTAATTAGGATCGTATCCTCTAGTTCTTGGTATATTACCAAAATGTTTTTTTGAATAAAATAGTTTAGACCATGTCAACACTAACTTTGATTATGCCATTTTACTCAAATTTTCTACTAATTAAATGGAAGTTTAATCAGAGCATTAATGAATGTCCAATAACATATTTTACTTGTACAGACCTTGCAGCATATTTATGACGGTTCGAACACGTGTCTAGCAAGCGTAACAAGTCATGGACAAAGTGAGAATGTACTTATACAAGGTATGTGTAGAAAGTTATGCCCGGCATGTGTAAACCATTTTGTTCAATATGTGTAACCGTTTACTTTATTTATTAAGATTCTTCAAAGTTTCGTACGTACCTGGCTGAGTACATATATGGATTGACTGGAGGGACCTGAAGGCTCGAAAGGAACGACGAGGCGAATGTAAATTTTCTATTTCGTTTACTTTTCATGTGTTCCGGTAAAAGCTGCTGGTAATCACGCCCTCCACACCTACTACCACCATCATCAAGCCCGATGCGAAAGTCCGAATCATGTTTATGTCCACACACACCGTAGTATTCGCCCGGCTCAAAATATACACAAGCACGACCTTTAAAGGTGACGTTAGACCAGGTAATGATCAGAGTCACTCATTGTTTCCTTCTTTGTACAAACAGTAGCTTACATCTAGCCTTTTCTCGTTACTCTGGTAGTCCGTACCTACTCGTAATATTGAAGATGTAGAGAGAGTCTACAATGAACTTGGAGTTCCTGCCTGATCCCCTAGAATAACTCACAGAGAGACCGGGTGCCAGCTTGATTTTAAATCCCTCCACAAGTATTAACATGGATTTCGGAATTTGCTTGGTGTATTTGCTTTAGTTTATTATCTCCTGCTACAGTTTTTACATGTGCAACCCTAGCCACAACCATTACATAAGTCACAGTCACGTTCAATTCACACTTATAATATTTAACATTGGAATGTTTGAACTGGTGGAACAATTATATATTTCCTTATGTAGCTTATCTTGAGTCACCTTGGCTTAACTTTATTTGTGTGCTGTTCAGGTAATGTCCACCTAATCAAGTTAAGGTACACTTTTACGGTGAAGTTAAGTTTAGGCCAATTACAGCTAATTGGCAATTTGGTTAACAAAGTTAACACAATATTCGACCAACCAAATTAATTTGAGATTAGCCAACCAAGTGTATTGTGTTGATGTAAACATCATTAAACATAAACGAATGAAGCTGAATGAAATAATGTACAGAAGCTTCAGTAAACGTTCAAGTTAAAAAATCAAGTTACCTTCAAAGATCTAATTGGAGTTGATTTCCCTTAATTTAAAATTGTATCTACTTTAATTAACTTGCTGAAGCTATCAATGCATCGAAGAATTTATAAGAAGGAGAGGATTTATCCCAGAACTACTAAATAGTCTGACAGTGGGTAACAGAGGTTTCGCGGCTGTGAAGCAATTTCCTATCGGGTGATGTTCTTCGTATCAGCAGACACTGTTGCATATAACTTGTAAACTTTTAAATGTTACTACTTTCCAACTCAAATAAATTATTCGGCCAAGCATGGAAGAAATGCTTTTTAAGTCCTGTCAGATCCTGCTTCAGAAGGACCGTATCAAAAGGGATGAGACAAGATAAGTGCAAAGAGTTAATAGGATGTGCATCCCGATGGTTATGATGTATACATACGGCTTAGGTTAGAGCCGAAGAGCGGAAGTTGATGTTTTTCACTGCACATATAAAAATATGGTGCGACAGTTGAGGAGACAAATTAAACAACACTTGCTAATTCTACAGTTTTCACTACCGAGCGGAAAAAGTTGCAGAGTTTCCAGGAGAAGGATGAGTACGGAGTCAGGACTTGACTTGAAACATTCTGTCCTACCCTGTTGTCTACACTATGTCTGTCGAGATTGTGGTTTAGAAAAGATGTGAAGAGTGAAGGATCACCTGGCTTGGCACGCCTCAACATAAGCAATGGACTTGAAAGCCACACGGACCCACCAAGTCACGTCAAATTTCTACTCTGTATCAAACCAACTTTCTCTCTATACCACAGCACTTTATTTCTCACCACTAGCTTTACTACAGGAGTTCCTTCCCTTTGCATACAGAGAGCAAGAGACTATCCCGCGTTGCTTGCATGCTGCCTGAGTGGGAGTCAGTGAGAGCTAGTGAGAGTTGAAGGGAGAGAAAGTGAGCGAAAAAGGAGCGTTGCATGTGGAGAAGTCGCAGAGACGAGCAGACGGTGGAAGGGCAGAAGAGAATCTATCAATATCAGCCGTAAAGTATCTTCACTTTCACTCCTTATTGCCATTTCTACTTCCCGAAGCTAACCCTTTCTCCTTTGCTACTCCACACTTTGTTGGTGAGAAAGTAAGGAGAGCTTAGGTTGAATCAAATAAATGCAATATACCATAATATATACATAGAATTGAGTTTACGTGAAGGCAATTCATTTTCTTTGTATTTTCATACTCGACAAGCACACTAGAAAGAGCTCCTGTTTCACGAGGGCATGTTACTACAATGATTGAGGCTTACTTGGGTAGAACGACGCTTCTTCAACATCCAATACAATTACATATCCGTGCCGTTCTTACTTCCTTCAAGATTCCTCCTAACATGAACGAATCTTCTTGAGTACAGCAGGATCTCTCATTATATCCCAGGAAGGAATCTTCTGTCTACAAGTATCAAAGGTTGTTTTTGCATACCAGAGATGCTAGTTGTATTTGTAAAATGTGGCTGTATATAAGGGATGAATCGCATAGTACTGAAAGATTTCTTTACATGGAAATCTCAAATGCTGTTATATATGCAAGCAAATGTTTTGGTTTTAAGAGAGATGTTGTTATATGTAAATGAGACACTCAACTGTTCAATACATATTGTTCTCTGTAGAGAGAAATATTGTATCTAGCTTCAGGACACAAAATAAAAGGGCTACATGAATTATCGTGATATATTTAAAATGCTATTTCCCCCACAGACTTGATAGATACGCTTACTACGCATTTCCTAAACTTTCTCTCACAGTGGCACTTGCCTGGCATTCCTGCAGGTCGTAAAATTAGTATAGCAAGCCCCCAACTACGTCTACCTTGTGTGTCCAGTCGAATGGACGGTATCTAAAGAGTCAGAGGAAGCCGCCGATCTGGAAAATTTCCACCGTCTTATCTGTGACAGGAAATCTGGACCAAAAGTTAGGAATAAACAGATGGAGAGAGACAGGATAAATTGTACGTCTTTAAGGAATAGAAGGAGGTTACCCGGAGACGCATTCTAAACGCATTTTCCCATGTATCTTCCACCAGTAGCTTATAAATTCTATTCAAGCTCTATTCGTAGAACGTTCAACTTCACAAGTCCTACCAACATGTAATTATAACCACTTGTATGGACTTTCAAATCTCCAAATGTCTCTGCCACATCGCTCCAACAACAATATGATGTTATTCTGGTCGTATGTCTTGCTTATATAGTTACACATGAATATCATATGACATATATAAATACAAGTTGGCTCTATGACAGACTCTAATGACATTATGTATTTCCTTGTTGTAGTAAATGGTACTTCTGCGACGCATACAACTCCCCTGAAATACAAATACGACTACTTTTCGCGTATCAAACGCTTTTACGTATCAAATACTATTGTGTAGAATACTATTGAAAGTGGTATGATGATTCCGGTATGTTCATGTCATAGCAACAGTCGAGAAAGCACGTTATTTTTGCAAAATAAACTTTTCCACGCTCTCTGCTTTGCATATACGATTTCTCTTGACGTATTACAACATGCTGTACCCTATGGTTGTTGTGACGGTGAAGACTGTTTTTTCTCCCATAGTTACTTTTTTTAATGACTAAAAGCCTCAAATGGAATCATTCCGTATTGAATTCCACCATACATTTCCATTTCTACTGTAGAATTTAAATTAGAAAAAACGAAAACGTAAATAAATTTCAAATAAATTTATTTACTTCTTCGTATTTTCTCCTTTAAATTTTACCAGTTTTTATATTATTAATTATATATTTTTTCATGTACATGTTCATATATACATACACATAAATAACATCCCAGGTGGCTTTCAACAAAAGTCTAGCAAAATATATGTAGAATTTATGTTTATATCTACATTTATGACAAAAACGATTTCATGTTCATAATACGCAACCACGGCTAGTAAGAAACCAACAAATCTCTCACTAATATTAAATGTACTACTACATAGTTTGTTTTATAGATTTGATGGATTGACTTTTAGTGTTTTTATTGACAGCACCTCATTCGCTCCACTTTGATTCAAGGCCAAGCGGAATTGGACATAGGAGCATTTAGTAGTGAGTTACGTTTATCACTTGCAGAATATATCCTACAGAGTTATCCTTGGGAATTAATTGGAGAAAAATATATGTTCAATGTGGATTTTCACGGTCAGTCAAAAGGAGTGAAAGGAGCTATATGTGTGTGTGAAGGGGAATTGTATCAACGCTTTTCTCCGTTATTTACGCTTTTCCCTTCATTATTACAGTTTCATGCTATAAGTATACCGAAGCCTCTGCAGCATCAACACCTTTCTTCAACGTGCATGGATATACCTTCTGCAGTCTTTCTTTCTCCATTTTCCCCTCCCAGTCATTTAATATCATATAGGATTAAAAATCAATGCTTCGCCCCGATTTGTACGAATAAAATAATTGTCCTGTCCGAATAAATTTATACTGCATTTATTATTTTTCTACTTTCGTCAAATAAAATACATAACAATACGCCGGTCTATCTTCTCTCTCTCTATCTCCTCTATCTTCTAACTCGGTCTATTATACTCTAAAGCTCATGATAATTCAGAATACCGGTTATAGTATCCCGTCTAGAATTCAAATAATTACGGTAAATGAATATTGTCGCATTTTCTCTTTGCAATAGTCCCGTGGTACATAGGATGAATAATATAAGAGTGTGCTTTCCTAACATTGATTCTTCCATTTCGTCTTGTTTTTTGTACTAAAGTCCGTCCGTTCATTTGCCGTTTATTTACTCACTTACTACTGCTGTATTTGCTTTACATAAACTTATTAGTACTTGCAGGTTTGCTAGTTGTTTTAGTGTTACGCTGCCCATCCACGAGCATTTCTAATGCAGTTCAATTGAGATGTTCGAAGCATTACTACGAGAAACGGTAACCTGTAGTATTAACATTTGGCCTTAGGTTGATATCTTTTTCTGATGTTCACGCAGTAGCTGGACCGGTGTTAACATTGTTAAACAACGCACATGTCGTCTATTTACTAAAGCGTAATAATAACCACACTAAGGCTTTAGATGCCTTCACGCAGATACTACATAGATTCATATATCTTTGTTATTTTGTTATATAGGCTGTTCTTTCATCATGAATAGTGGCTGGAGGCAACGTTTATTTGCATGGTTTTCATCGAATTATGTAAGGTTTCGATCTGGGCAGAAAATAAAACCAAAACTTTGTTTTAAAATAAATCAAATTCCCGTAACAATGCAAAGAATATTATAATAGAAGTTTTGTGCTAGTCTGCATGGATACATTAAAACATTCATATAGCATGCTCTTTATTATTGATTACCTCACTACAGACGCAAATCCATCAAAGGATTCAATTTGCAATATTTGAAAAAATAGAAACCCGATGAAAGGTTCAAAAGCAGAGCAAAACAAAGAAATATTGAATAGCGCAGAGCCCAAAAATGTTGGGTTTTGCAAACATACATACATAATCCAATGGTATTTGCGAGTATAGAACCTTGAAGAAGCAATTGTAAGTATCTGTGTACAGATATTCAATGGAGAATTTGCAAACAGGCTGGACATGAAGGTTGTTATTAGAACCAGTGTCTAAGGATGTCTGAAACGCATTTTATTTTTGGAGAGACTCCATCTCGTTAATGGAAGTGCACATGTATGCTTGAGGTAAGCAAATTTCCAAAAAATCTTTCCGAGCCTAAGTGGCAATTCATTTTTATACTGGAAATTTGAAACGTGATACTGAATTCATTTTTGAGGGACAAAGAAGGCAAAGGGTATATTATTACCTACCTTACCTACACTAAATAAACTATATAAAAGTCACAGCAGATTCTTACAATATTCCATCTAAATTCCCGATAGGAATTTAGTTGGGAAATGATTCTTTTCCATTTTCGGCAAACATTATCTTCCATCTTACCTAATTAGCCCACGCTATATTATATAAGTTAACGGCCGTAACTAAGAAGACGTAACTAATATACTTGTTCATTCATGTTATTATATGGTCGGCGAAGGATCTGAAAGTATCAACTGCACGACTTGCCAGTGTCTTAAAGTACCAACACGGGAATGCTCAAAATTCTAAAGTCAAAAAGTACTACACATGTTTTAACGTGGATCTCTTAGTTTTTGTATGTTTAGACATTAGCGTAAAGTTGTTTTGGTACTTTAAGACATTAGCCACGCATGCAGTTGGTACTTTCAGATCCTTCGCCGACGATATTTAATAACATGGTCGTACAGTACGACTTTCATATAGGCACCTCAATTAATCACCCTACTAAGCCTAGCATGGGGACCCTCTAATCTGTTATTAACGCAAGTTTGTATTTCTTGTAGTAATGTAATGCAAAGGTCTAAACTAAGAAAATGCAATTATTAATACGAAAATATAGATACTAATCTAACTCAAACATCATTTCATGACAATTTATTCCTGGAGTGGAATTGTCCCGACGTTTGCCAATTCTCGGAACTAAGACACTAATTTGCATACTGGGAATGTAAACCAAGGTTCGCCAACTGACGACAAAATTGAAAAAATTAGCCTGAGCCCGTGGACATCCCAAATATGGGAATCTCATAGATGATGAAATTAACGACCATTTGAGGTTTATTCTAGCATTCATACTTAGCTCGAAGTACATCATATTACATTACCATTACATTACCATTACATTACCATTACATTACCATTACATTACCATTACATTACATATTCGGGTTCTGTACAGACTATGATGAGTGGTCGTATAGTCAAAATTTAGACGCTGCGAAGGTCTTAGACCTACGACAGACACTCAGAGGTAAAGGAAACGGGAAAAAGGAAGAAAAGTAATTACGGGAAGCATTCCATTTTTTCGAAGAAATCAAAAAGTTTCTTTAAGGGAAGCGCCTCAGCCTCCCCTTTACTTAAGAGGCCTTGGCCTAAGTATACTATGCGCTGGACACAGCACGGGCATTGCGTAAGCACATGGGCGGGAGTTTCACTACCATCATTGTACCAAGGGCACGTCGGCGAGAGAGAAATTCCAAGATTAAAGAGATGGTTGCTTAGCGGGCATTGACCAGTAAAGGTATACACCGCCCGCTTAGCAATTTGTTTATTTAGTGCGGTCAGAGACGATTCCATATCCCCATATTTGGTCCAAATTCATATTCTTCTCCTTTCATATTGCTTACTCACGTAGGAAAGACGTCATATATTTTATGGAAAAAGTGGATCTTTCGTAAAGATAATGTCCCGTCAAATTGTTTTCTCATTTTTATATACGTTGTATGCAGGATTTAATTTTAAGATTTAAATGGTTACGTGAATGGGAGAGGAAAACGCGTAATCGCAAACTGGGATCAGATTCGCAAACCTCAGTTAATAATTTGATTAATTCTATAAGTTAGTTTTGTATGCAGAAAGAGAGTGAGCGTTGATTGAGTTGCGCGAGGACCGAAAGTAATTAATTCATGAGGACGAACCACACAGATTTCAATATAAAATACTCTTAACCTCCTCAAGATCTTCAAGAGAGATAAAAATCTACTCTACTGGCATAAATAATTATGCATACATTTGCATACGCACATTATCATGTGTGAATATAATTAACTTCTCCGGTATATACTGAGCATTTTGTACACATTAATTCCTGGAACCGCTAATGAGCTCAATTTAGACGTTGGGAAGGTCGCAACACACTTGAGTAATAAAGTGGAAGGATTCTGCATTTTAACCAAATACGTGCGTAGTAGAAATATATATATACGCAAGGATAGAACTTACAAAGTCACCCGACTGAATACAAAATGACAAATGTGAAAAAGTGGATACTTGTTTTATAGCTATGGTTGTGACAAATCAGTTTTTGGCAATGCAGAAATGTTGGCCTCTTAACTGAAAGACATATGAGGTATATATTATATATATTATATGAGATGCTACTAGCTATAGATGCACATTGTTACTGCAAATGATAACTACAGCGCATAAATACACAGCTATATGTAATTTCCACAGATGTAAGTTCCTAAAGTCTACTATTATTAAGTTTATTACCTATACACCACAAAGATGATACTCCGAAGGTTTGAATTTGTCTGAAAGCATCCAGCATGTTTGGACAATCAGAACTTGAATGGGAGACCTCTAGGGACAAGTGGTACTCAAAGTAACTTTGACATGAACACTGGTGGGTTACTAATGCTCTCATTACAATTTTCCCGACGGAACTAGCATATTAAATAGGGAAAGTGTGAGTTTGTTAGCATTTCCTTGCCTTCATCATTCCATTGGCAGATCCCAACACTCTCTTTTCACATCTTCATTGAGCCAGGATTTTATATGGAAAAGCCATCTAGTCGTTTTACTCTGTTGTTGCATTATTATAGACTTCTACATTGGAAGCGTTGCTAAAATCAGGAATTTCCTGGATCTTAAGGCAACTTTTACTTTTACCCCAATGCAAAATTTGCCTGAAATCTTGGAAATTCCTGATTTTAACAACGCGCCCATTAACTTGGTTTTGCTCTTCACTCCTTGTTATGGAGCTAGATACACCTAGCTAAAAATGACATAGCTGTAATTATATTAAACACACACACTGCTTTATTAACGAAAAGCCAAAGCAAATGACAAACACACGCTAAGTATTAAATAAGTATAAAGTGTGTTAGAGGACATAAAGAGACTCGGAACACAAAGGTTGTCTGAAACGCTTGACAAGCTATTAGGTAACCTAATGGCCGTCGTGTGGAAGTAAAATCATTGCTCTGTGCAAAGTAATGGGATTGTTCAAGGGATGCGAACGATCTTTGTTACCAACACTATTGGTCCCATAAGGGACCAATAGTACCTTCCCTGTAAAAACCTGACTTGAAATTGAAGACAATGCAACGAAGAAGTCATTTCTAGATAAGGCTCCTCATTATCAATAATTACATCCAACTCACACGTCAAGGATTATGTCAGAAACGTGGGGGATTATAATATGAAAATACATCCCAAGCTGGGGGATTATGACTAGTCAGCAATTCATTTGTGACTAGTAATGGGGAACATTTCATGAATATGGGCGTTGTTTTAAGCAAATGAAGGTATTTTCAAGTACTGATATCATAATTCCCTTGTTTGTACCCTGTTTCAGGTATTATCACACTATACATATAGTTACTTCAAGTAACATTACCTTGATGTATGAAAATTTAACATTTATTATACTATTTTTTGAGGAACAGTTATTGAAGGAAAACGAATTTTTAAAACAAATTTAGCAATTTGGAAATTAAACAAAGTTGTAGTACAAAGATTTGTTGGAATCACTTGTCTTGGGTTTTACTTCCTTAAATTAGATAAACTCATGTTACGCCGGATTTGCTTGGACTACCCTGACATCACTTTCATTACGCTGAAACATACTTTAGTAACGATGATTATTCTTAGATTGACTTACTTAGAAATTAATGTCTTATGCAAATATTTAGTTGACCATGTTGAACTACGTAATGTTTTTGGATTATATGGATTACGTCAGGTCCACCTGCCCGTAGTTGAATTAAAATGAATTTCCGGAGAATTAGGACGTTGATGAAATCAAAGGAGGTTAACTCATTCCATCATTTGTAATATACAATGAGTAATATTTGTAGCCTAGTTTTTTCGAAATCCCTTGCTGTATTCACTTTGTCTTGCAGTCAAATTTCTTGCTGGTTATTATGATTCACATATGTCTAGGTTGGTTGTGAAAGGCAGTGAAAGATGATTGCGATAAAGTAACTAATGTATTTCTATCCACTCTGATTGTATAAGGTTCTAAAATAGGAAGGAAAAAAATCCAGTACCATTCCCTCGAATGGGTCTGGAGCTTTGAGAATGATTGATGCGCATGGAATTATTAGAATTAGTTAGAACCTACTAGTAGTTTCCAGCAAGTGAACGATGGCATAAGTCTAATTCAAACCCACCATTATACATGAGGAATGGAGGACTAATAAATAAATAAAAATGAAAGACACAGCAACCGTTGCAGACATGAGAGATGGAAAATAGGTAGAGAAAAAACAAATGAATGTAAATTTACTCGTGAGTAAATCACAACTGGCACGAATCAAGCATCGATTCCTCCATTGGAATGCCTACTGAATACTCAACATCAACTCTTGCAATCACTTATATAAACTATAGTCTTAATATATCTATATATAATTTATACCATGTTATAAAGAATTGTTGCAGACAATAAATCTTGTAAATGCATTCACCAAACACATACGATTCCACAATCTAATCCCGTAACTCCAGCTAAACGCATAAGGTTCATCTGATTCCACCTTGCATTTCAGCGACAATTCCTTCGAAACATTAGATATTGTGGATTCTTTGGTTGGAACCAAATGTTATACATAAATTCTTATGTATACACTTAAGTCAAATATTAAAAAGCTGATGGGAGCCGTTCAGCATCACGTATGAATTTATGTCGTGTTAAACATTTAATACTAATGTAACATATGATTAACTTGCGATAAATCATGCAATGCTACACTAACTATCAGCCCATTGATTTAAGATATATTTATAAAAATGGATTTTAAAACACGTTTAACTTAATGGCTACACGACCCATCGATACCAAAACTACTACCTGGCCACCTGGCTAGTCAAAGCTCCTAACATCCAGTATACACTTTTAATGGTTTCCTAGAAGCAACGATTGCTTTCACACAGTGAGCATACATGTGAGGCCCCAGTAACTCCTTTTGGTATATCCTTGTTGGTCGTAGCCAATAAAATGTAAAGAAATAACTCTTCAACATTGCAAATACCATTCATCATCTCTCTTTGGACCATAAAGTAATTCTTACGCATAGGAAAGGCCCGTCACGAATGCCATCATAAATTTTCGACAGTTGCTCTTAGACTGATTTATTAAAGTTTATTTCTTCAACCCGCTTTACTTTTCGGTTGGGTGTTGTATTATTAGCAACCACGCTTTGTGTATCTGATTACTCCCATCTTCACACACCATTTGGGCTTGTTAAAAACAATAAGAAAATACCTCCGTTATCACCAAGATGATGACACTTCGCGGCAGCAGAGAAGAAGAATCGTCGGTATATAAAGACATATCACTAGCAGTGATGAGTTACTACATAGTGGATGATACTTACACATATCTTAGCGTGTGCAATAAACCATATAGTATGGAATAGAGTTATTATTGTCTGTAATCTGTAAACCATGCTTAAAAAGGAATGAAATTACTGTCTGTATTGTTTTGCATACCTTTGCACTGAGGAGCCGACGTCGAGAGAGATTAAATTGGGATGATGGAGGGTGCAGGTGAGAATACTCGAGTAATTTTCTTTTCGAACCTTCATCTGGAATTAAACAACAACGGTATACACATTATCAAGGCTGGTTTTATAGACGGCTTTTATAGAACCTCACAAGATCTATTTTGGGTTTAATTTAGGTGTAACACTTTGTAGTAAGCTCATGGTTTGTTAATCTGTCAAAGCTTGTCATATGACGCATTAAATGTATTTACAAGCTTATCTTTACGGACAAATCCTTCAGGATTTGAAAACTATTTTTAAATCACATTCTAGTTTCATGTTTCTAAGTCCTTGAATATTTTAGCCATATTGATTTGTATCAATGTGTACTTCTTTTAATGATCTTCATATTAGTATCAATAGCATCGGTTCGATCTTCTTCGGGTTAATTACTACTATTTTAGTTTTTAGCGATGCCTTTCCCAACATCGTTTTTTGCCGAGATTTATATTCCCCATTTTCGCAAACAGACACAGGACATCAAAGCATAAAATACTCAGCATTTAATGGAGGTCCTCTGTGATTTTAGAATTCATTTTTATTTCCTTCATTTACCAATTTGCATTTGTTGGTCCTCCTATATTCCTCCTATTCTCCTCTCTATTGTTCCTCGTAGTATTAGAGTAGAGGAGTAGACACTGTTTTCCTTGTGACTACATTACATAATGCAGCGAATTGTTTTTACAAGGTGATCTTGACAATGGAGAGGTGCCGAAAATCCTCTCCGCTTTGGTCAGTTAAGGTAAATCATTGGACTCAATCCGGGTATTCCCTATAAGTAGAAGTAGGTATGTCGCCATTGGGTTGTTCTGATCACCGTTCTCAAGGCATAACATTGGACTTCTGAGAGAGTGAATACAAAAGCAACTGGCGAGTAAATGGTAGGTGAGATATGGCTGCAAGAAAAGCTGAAGTAGCTGCGATAAGTCTTCTATTCAGGAAATCGATAAGGATTCCCCAGCACTACCATGTAGTTATCAATATTTGTAAATATTGTGACTGCACTCGTCCAAGAAAACACAGGGAATCATATATAACCGACATTACATAAACATTCGACCAGAGTGAAGAGTTTATGTCAAATCATTGACTTACACATATGTATAACCATAACACAGGAGAGAGGTGTAGGAGGAGATCGAACAAATGTATGTCAGACCAAAAGTATATCTTCATTATACGTGGATCCTCCCCCACTATATTTGTATTAGTACGTTGCTTTTACACTGGTGACGTCAATGTCAATCTTGCTTCAGGATTATCTATACATACCTACTGTGTAGCTTTACTTCAGATGTTCAAAATGTTGTTTCCCTTTTCCTTGTCAACCGGAAAAAGTTGAGCAACTACCTTCAACTGAAGTTCTTTGAAAGTTCTAGCCTTTTATACAGCAAAACGCAGTGCTTTATATATAATAATAATAATAATCCTAAAGGGAATTATGTATGAAGATGGCAATAATATTCAGGGACTGCAGAATTCGGTGAAATAGTATATATGGCTGGCATGGCATACCCATCCTTTTATTCAGTTTTGTCATAAAATAACAATTCTTTCTAAGCCCCTTAAGTATCTGCATAGCCGACATTTCATGATTTCAGGTAGATTTGTTCTTTTGTACGTTACACTCGATGGAAAATACTTCAACCCGTTTCAGGCAGTCACAGCAAAAGTTGCTTTCGCATTAGATTTTCGTAAACAAACTATATGTTTACCAGCGTCCAACATTCTTCGACTTGTAAAATGTCTTTTATCAACAACAAGGTTGTCGTCGTTACAATGTTACTTTTTTCAAGTATTGTTTAGTCAGTTGAACCATTTGATTTATTTCTAGTTACGATAAGTGGGTGAAAAACTAAAAATGCAAGTACTAAATTATTACAGTGTAAATACATTAAATAAGTAAACCATTGAAAACCAATTCGAACCAGATAAATATATCAATAAAGAGTCATTAACTAAAGTAAAAAAAACTCGATTGTACAGATATATTTCGTACCAAATGAACGGGCTCGGGGATGAATAATGTGAGGTGGTGAGTTCAGGTATGGCGTTTGTTGGATACAAGTATTGCCTCCGTTTTCACAAGGATGCACTGAAAATAAAAAACAATAATATTAAATACTAAATCACGATATTATGCAATCAGAAATACAAACACTCATGAAGTCATTTAACTGTTGGATGAAATCAGATCTTCGTAGATTATCCCATGTTGTTTATTTGCATGTATATTTTTTTATCAGCTCGTTTTCAACTCGCAGTATTAGCTTACTTGTATGATGAGAAACCTCGGTTTTGTAGTTACTATACATGTTACTACATACCTATGGCTGGAACTCAAGTCAGCAGTGGAATTCACAAATGATGACACTTTCATGCATTTTGGGGCACAAGTCACATTTTGTTTTAGAAACCACAGGACTTTGGTAAGTGCGAGGTTAATGTACCTAGCGTCATAGTGCCAGTCCCATGCGAAGCGAAATCATAGCATAATACTATACAGCACTAAAAGACAATCCTCGGTTTGGTTAATTTGTCTGTCTGCAACAACAAATACGTAGGTAAATACACTCATCTTTAATGAATAAGCTTGCAGAGCAAATCATGTGCTGGTTTGCCTCCAAACTTTGGCAAATCATAAACACATGAAGATATCACTATTGATATAAAAATAGGTATACCATGTATCACTCTGCGGAAGCTATGTACTGGGATATATTTAATATGTATATATCTGTAAATAGAGATGCAAACAGCATATACACAAAGGCTTAATTCCAGAGATACCTAATATTTTTTATATAAATAAATACTGCAATATCTAAATATACAGTGTCCTATTGTTTCTTTGTGAGTGTCAGGTTCGTATATAAAGAAAAATGCATTGGTTTTGTGGTTGTTGTCAGATGCAAGATTGATAGCATAGCATAATCTTTACCGTATAAGTAGACGTAGTTACAGTTTAGGCTTGCAGAGTCGTTTTAATAAGTAAGCCATTTAGGCGTAAGAAGATGGGTTTCAGCTGGCTTAAAGATTTTCTGATGATGATATGATGCGAGCAGTTCATAGGAAAGCGCAGTTGGATGCGGCAGGAAATGAAAGTGTGTCTGCTATTACAAGAAAGGATAGAAGAAGCAGCAGTAACATTCAACGAACCTTCTAATACTTACGTACATACAGTCATGTATGAATGGATGCAGCTAAAAGGAGAATATCGAAGTAAGATATAGTGATCGATCACCTCTTTGGATAATAATCCACCTTTACGTCGTTAATTGCACGACTAATGTGTCATCCAAGTGAACAACTCAGTTTGTATTGCACTCATCTTACGTGCCTATAATATTATTACTTGACAGTGAGTCTCACATGTACATATTACTTTATACATGGTTGTATGGTACATTCGAGCAATTTCCATGCTTTCTCTCTCCTTATAACTTCATTTTCAGCCTGTCAGATATCTATGTATTACAATCGGAGTGTTATTATAATAACAATAATCTAATAAGAACTTGACAATTGCACATATGCAATGATATACAGATATATTGTCCATATACCTATAAGTTATTACACATTATGTATAAACTATTATGTTTGTTATGAGTACAAGAACGTGCCTAAGTGTCGTCGTGCATCAAACAGCAAACATGTAGTCAGACATATACTTGACCTCAACAGGTAAACGGCACATATATCATCTATGGATATCCAGCGGAGAAAATAAATACTACTTAATTTCGCTAAAAAAATAATTACTACAATGTACGCACAGGATGGTATATTGACAGTATGTATTATAATTACAAAGACACTCAAGAAATATTCTTCAAATTAAATGGTAAGAACTTTTAACAAAAGTCATTACTTAGAAATTGAATCACTCTAGAGAGGCGAGAGGGAAGAAAGAAGATCTCTCCAGCTCACGTTCTCTGTCATGAAACCGATGAATCTGACACGAATAAAAAGATAGTAAGCCCATAAATCAGTACAAGTATAATTTTAATTACTTTGTGTCACTTGAGTGTTTGATCTAAACAGCAGTAACGACAACTTCACGCTTGTTAGTATTACGTATCTATGCACGCACAGTCTGATCCCATCCTTATAGTATGGTGGTCAAAGTATCAGAAAACTAGAATAGGGCATGGTCTATAACTACTCATCATAACTCGTTCCTCTTCCTCAAATGCTAAACGTTAATTAAGTACAGAATTGTATTTGAGTATCGTTAATTAATGCCGCCATGCGGCCGCCATTAACTACAGTACCTACTTATACACTGTATAGATGAGACAGGCTGCTGTCAAATTAGAAGGACCGAGACGTGAGGAAAATCCTAACAACAACTTTCGTTTTTGATCTTAACCAAACATATCAACTCTATCAAGGGCTAATTTATTGGAAATCCACATCCGACACTGAGGATCTACATTCCCAAAAACAGCTTCACCTTAAAAAACCCAATGCTGTTATGCCTGTTCACCCTACTACTTATTAGTACTACTTGCTGCATCTTCACCCATTCCTGTCATTTGACTTACCAATGCACTCTCTCAGCTACTATTTCACCTTTAACGCTGCCAAGATAGAATGACTGTACAACGCAAGGACTACAAAACAAGAAGAGCTATTAAGAGGGAAAGAAGCAAGTTTTAATTAGCAATTAAACTTAATGAATTCATGAGGATCCTCGACAAGGGTATATCAGGTGTGGTTTATGGTCAACTCTATCTATCTTGAATGGTTTCCACCTCCCTAATGGAAAATAAAACAAAGATCACGAAATTCCATAAAACTCCCCAAACTGCAAAAGTAATTTCCCTAATAACAAAATTAACTCATGACCACTATCAACATTATTTACAACCTCTTCTTATTTTTATTTTTCTCCCCGCGTCGTTTTCTTTATTTCCAATTAAAAATTACTGAGGTTAAACTTTTCTACACATATTCTACACAGAGACAATCCTCGTTTGTTTTACTTGCCTAATTTACAAGTTTTCACCTATGTATGGCTTAAATTTTATTGAAACAGTATTGCAGACGGAGTTAGTGATGTTGCAAAAGATGAGTAACAAAGATTTTGAATTTAGATGAGTTAAATTCCAACAAATGGATCTTATGTCGACACGACAGTCGTAAATGTTCAACCACAGAAACGATATCGATTTCTCCAAAATCAAAACTCGTTTATACTTACAGCCAACACATTGTTTTTTCTTCGGTCTCCGTCTCATCCGAACAGTATCCTGCATTCTAGAAACCTCCTCGCAATCGCTCATAGCGGATCCGAGCAATCACAAATGCACAACTCGAAGAATCGAATCCGATTAAGTCACAGTTGTGAAGCACAGAAAAGCACTCTACAGATCAAACTTGAAGATTTCCGCAAAGTCTTCGTACATATCCAGTTGGAGTGAGTCACTTTAAGTCACTTAATCTTTAATTTAAATTTGGTTAAGCCATGGATATTTAAAACCACGGAGTTTAAAAATGGTTACTTTTGTGAGCTATGAACACCGAAGTATCATCAGCTGCACAGGTGAAAACAAACTAAGATGTTTTAATCAACAAGAAACCTTTGCAAGTTTAAGGGCATTTTAGTTACTTCACTTCTGAATCTCCGTACAAAACAAGTTGGAGGAAAATGAACCAATTGTTGTTGCTTATAGACTGGTGATGACAACAAAAAACAACAGCAACACAATCTATTCTTCATGGAAAATAAAAGAAAGAATTAAAATAATGAAATTGAAAACACTTCCTCCTCTGCGACACCTTACAGATACCCTTATTCTTAAACTTTTCTGCCTTTTCTTGAACGAGCTAATAAAACATCACCTGCCACAATGGCGGTTCTTGTTCCACTTTAATTTTCACGGTCCTGGGTCTCAAACCTCTCTTGTCAATTACGAAGCACATTTTTAATGTGCAAATGCCTTAGGTTTATTGCAGTAGTAGGTACATACATAATTATTCCAAGTGTCAACGTTTTTAAATAACAACACTATGTGCAATCCATAGAAGTAATTCGTGGTTATTGTTAAAATTCCATTATATTATTCTATATTACAACACTTTCCATCTATATTTCTTCAATAATTGTCAAACTCAACAAGAGACGGTCTTGTGGGTGATTGTGATGTTAATTTAATTATTCCTTATAATTTCCATATAATAAACATGTCAAAAGCTCAAAAATAAAGACTAAAAATAAACTAACACAAAAAGAGCTTCATGTTAACTAATATCAGAACTTTTTAAATATCAGAATACTTGTTCAACAACTGAAACCAAAATAATTTGAGCCGTACCAAATAAAACGTTAGCCAAAATAAGCGAGATGAGATAAAACTAAATAAGTTAATTTAAAGTTAAAATTAAAGTAACCCACGCACGATAAAAATCAGTGACACTATGAGGAACGGCGCTATAACTGTAACAATCAGGAGTAAAATATCATAATTTTTCAAAGGAGTGACAAATAAGAGAAGAATTTACAAAATCAGCAAATGAGCCTCAAAAGAGCACGGGAATAAGAATCAGATAATTTATCTAGTACGCCTAATCAGTAATGCATACAGGGCTGAGGAACATCTGGGAAGACATGACATCTGGTTGATTGTCCTCAGTGCACAACACTGCGACATAGTGTGCACTGATTCAATACAGACTGATACTGATTGTTTTCTACACCGTTTCTATTCAGTACGTACGTGTGTGTTAACTTGTGAAGTGCATTTATATTCGTAGAGATGCTTTTAATGTATTTTCTACTACTTAAAATATATTTATTGCCTTTGAAATTCATTTGCTATATTCCTCTTGAATGTGTTTACTCTTTCTTTTGACTGTATTTAGCACAGTTCTTTGAGCAGAAAATAATTCTTCCCTGCTAGAAGGTAAACCTGCTGTAATAAACTTAAAGGCTAACATAAATGACTTTGGTTAGTTGTATGTTTAACCTGCTCCGCCGCTCATTGTACTAGGCTAAAGATCTCTTTTGATTCATGAAATAAATAGAAACGCATCTGTTGAGGAGTTAACGTTCCATGCACCCTCTCACGTTCTCGCAGCTTGAAATCCAGTTAGACATATAATGAATCCTTTATCGGCATCCAGCTCCTCTCATACATTTTGTAAAAAGCCTTTGAACTTGTATACATACGCAACCCAGTATGTGTGGACTTTTCCACAAACAGACCCCTGACAATGAGATATATTCTGGGGATAAGTGATGAGCCGAGTAATTCAGTAGTGATGGCGAATATGTACATTATACAGAGGTAGACTGCTGCCTGCTTGCGTGTTAAATGCTGTTGTTGTTAATTTGAGGTAGGAAGTGATTTGCGTAACACTCGTTCATTATATGATTAGCACTGTACTCTACAAACTACAACAGACTGCCTTTTCAGCATTCTTCCATTCTTTTGTCTGCTGATGTCACTATACAGCAATAGCTGATACAATTTCCAAGTATTTCACTTATACATAAATATACTCCCATCGTCTTGACTTGGGAATTCTTCATACATTCCTATAATGGTTTGGATCTACAAGTACACACAAGAGCAGTCTTTTACGATTAGGTGCTTGCACTATTGTTTACTCTGCTGTTCATTGTCCCCAAGAACAGGAAACTACGCACATCACCACAATCCTTTTTTCAGATTCTTCTATTGCTGTGCAGGAACCACTGCATTTCCTTAAATTAAGGACTTACCCAACTCCCTCAATTCTTAATTTAAACCTTCAATCGGAATTTTAAATTACGAACATTTATTTATGCTGGCGGTTCTCATACTACGAAACCTTATATTTACGCCCTTTGTGGCATGATATTTATTTCCTTTGTGGAATAATATTTTTATTTCCTTTGTGGTATAGTATTTTTATTTCCTTTGTGGCATAATATTTATCTCCTTTGTGACTTCACCAATAAGGAGATCATTCCCATGCAAACAGACCCGAATGATTCTCATTCTTCCCCCAATCGTTTTAAACCGTGCAGCTTTGGTGTGAGAGAGGATTTCCTTTGTAATAATTACATTGCCACAGGCAATACTATATCATTATTTCTGTAGAATCACATGAATCTGGTTCCTCTATAATTTTCTCTAAACTAGAAATTCTAAATTAACCTTTAAATACTCCACTTAAACGAATGCAGAGCATGCTTAATCAGATATAAAGCTTAAAATTATTAAGTAAAGTTGTAATAGTGGCTTTGCATCCTCAATACTGTTGAAATATAGGCCAATAACAGCCTTGTAAATATTTATTTATTTTTATCGTTAGTGCGCATTGTGCGCAATTTCATATCAAATCATTATGTAATTGAACAAAACTCCAAAGTACAATCTGAATTTGTCAATTTGATGAAGGTTCTTAGGTTGCACGAAATATCGTCGTAACCACAGGCCTGAAAGGTTTCCGAAAGCTTTGCAGTCAAGGGTTATCCAATGTCTACTTCGTTGTATGCCAACATCCTTTAGCTTTCAGCCGTCACTGTATAATTAGGGAAATTAGGCTAACATCGGGTATATAAGTAAAACATTTTCTTTCCATTTGTCTGCTACGGGACAACATAGTTATAATTGTAAACGAGGTTATGGAATTAATGGTTGTAATTAATACAAACTACAAAACAAAGTGTCAAAAATGTCAATATAGCGTGCTTAGAATTTTTATGAGAGTGTAATGTACTACTTGTGAGAACATACAACATTAGAACGTTCGATGGCTATGACTATGACATTAATAATGCAAGACAAGATTCCGAGCCGACGAGATTCGAATTTCTGAGTAAGTTACACAATGTATATAGTATTAGTAGTAGGGATACTTTCAGCATAGTTGTATTTATGCTCAACCTCACTGTATACTACAACAGTCTTTCCGTTAAAGCCTCATTAGGCTCATCCTTAATAGAAAAATCAGAACCAAAGATTTGTAAAGATAAATGTCTTAAGCCAGAGCATAAGCAAATATGACTTGGAGAGATGTGGGCGGATGGCGTAATTAATTAGCAGTTGAAATCTATCTACAACATTCAGTTCACATCTGCAAGCAAGGTAGGCATAAGTGTTTGGTAAAGCTTTTTTCCAATATGTATTTTAACCATATCAAAATATTTTCAAGTAGAGGATCTTATTACCCATTTGCATATATTTCAATTTCAACATTATTGTATATTTTCGTCTGTTTCTATATTAATCATTTTTCGAAATAAATGGATACGTGGTTAACACAGGGATTCTTATTTATTTGCCAAGCTTTCGTACACAG